>JAULCC010101288.1:0-14170 GCA_032358795.1 Nuttallia obscurata
ATAGATAGATAGATAGATAGATAGATAGATAGATAGATAGATTGATTTTGATTATGTTCAGTGAATTTCAAGCACGTTTTCATTAATTTTAACGAGTTAAATATCATATGAATAAGCGAACGCCTCCATTCATTCAAATACAGTAATGTTATTGTACTTTTAACAGAGCCAGAAACACCAGATGAGAAATGGATTAAGGGGCCAACGGAGGTCAAACAGGTAATCACATAATAATCAAATACGGAGTCCGTTATTATGCATCGATTAACCGTCTTGGTATGATAGAATTTATTATTCCTCCATTTGAATTATGTAATCCTTAAACAAGTGGTTTTGATATTGAAAGACTAAATTTAGTAATAACATGTTTTGTTTAAATATGAAATACAGAGTGTTGATTAGCTCACCAACACTGTTTATTATTCATCTATAAAATTATATCTTGATTGTATGTTTTTTACACTTTCATTTTTAATACGTTGCGCACGTCTCTTCTCTCATACTTATATAAAAACAAATTCAGTTTCAGACCAGCAGTTCTTGCGAAATTATCAGACAAATCTTACAACGCAACTTCGTCAAATTTAAAGATGAATTAGTACCATGTGGTGTTGCTGATCAACTTTTCGTAGATGGAATAATTTCTGAAAGAGACATCGAGAAGATTAGAGAGGCAAATTCCAGAAGGACTAAATGTGATGTCTTAATAAAATCAATCGATACAAATGTGAAACTGAAATCAGATGCAAATCTTCATCAAAAAGTGTGGTCTGCATTTGAAAAGGAAGGTTACGGAAATCTATTTAATACTGTCACAAACAAAGGTCAGTGTATCGAAAACAATACTGTTTCGTTTCATAACATTATGTATTCTGTATTCAACTTAACTCATCCGGATTAAAAAACAAATCGAATTAATTAATTGGTACAATTTGTTGCCCTTATCATTCGCACTTTAAAATACTACACGGACGTGAAGATCAACCTGTACGAGAAAACATTTATAGATATGTTGCCATAACGGTTTCAGAGACAAACATTTAACGCATGCTAGCAATTGACAATTAATAGATATATACATCGTTCAACCCGTCAGTATAATCATTATGATATAATCAATATAACGCTAAATATTTAATGTATTTTGAATGATAAAAGCATTCATCACGTGTTTCATAATAACCAACAGAACGTTATGCATTAATTTCAGATAACCATGGGACAGGAATTGTTTATTCAAAGCAAGACATAATTTGTCGGTTACAAGAACATGGAGATACCCTGATAGAAAATATTGATCCAAAAACCTTTCTAGATGACTTGGTGGTGTCTGGCGTACTGTCGTTTACAGACCATTCGTATATACATGAAACTGTACATCGACCAGAAGCTGTTAATAACCTCTTGAAATACGTCTTAAGAAAGCCAGAAGAGTTCTTCTATCCGTTTTGCAAAGCACTTGAAACACAATACCCTGAATACAACAGTTTGCTCTTAAGCAAACTACATACATCAGGTGAGTTGCGTTTTGTTCAATGTCTTACCAACAAAATAGCCCTTATCTTAAATTATTGAAAATAGTATAATTCCACGAAGGAAAGCTTAACCTCATGATGAAATTATAAACGGAATAAGCTGCCCAGTTTGTCCGATTACAAATCAATATGATGATAACCTATATGTTTTGCATATCTTACAGGAACGAGAGAGGATAAATGGATTTTAACGGCTGAGGTGAAGGAAACGAGCACAACATACTACCAAGAAAATACTGGTATTATCAGTGGCATTTATATATTAAAAACCAGAAACGACATTGTTCAAAACTGTAAATTGTATAAAGTACTATAACATTTCACTATGGAATCGTAATGAACTACATAATCTATTTCTGTTTCATTGCCTACATGTTAAATACATGTTAACTGTTAAGTATTTTGATTCGTTTGAAGAAATTGTTAGCACTTATTTGTTTTATTCCAGAAACAAGTAAATTGTCTTTTTTATTACGATAAAGGATTTGAATATCAGCTAGGTACAAGAAAACTGAGAGATTTTTAATATTTTCAACAAACTTACAAAGACAACATGTGGACAATGAGACAATAAAAACATGTCAGACGCAGCTTCCTACTATTTTGCGATAAAGGTTCAAGTCAAGTAGTAAATCAATTGAATTTGATTACGAATCTGCTACTCTTTAGAATATATTGTAAAAAACGTCTCTATAACAACAATCAAATAAGCACGGAATGATCTCATTGTAGAAACAATTATAACATTATGCTTGTAACATGTGTTACATGTTGACTAAGATAAATGTTTCTTCAGTATAATACACTTTATAAACTGTTTACGAAATACTTATTTTCAGATGGAAATAAATCAACTCGATTAACATTTTCTTTTCCGGGTGACAACAGAGTGGTAGAAAAAATGATCGTGGATGAAAATATATCCATTCCAAATGAACGCGTAGTAGAAGAGGTACGTCTGTCTTTTTTACTTATGTTATATATCATATTATTTATATTATTTACAGTACACGTGTCAAACGTGTCCAATTTCAAAGGTAGAATGCTTTGTATTCTATATGCATTTGTTTGTCAATAACTTTGAGGTGACATTATTGTCCATATCACCGATAATAGCGCAGAGAAAGCTTAAGCAGAGCAAGACATTTGAAAGGAAAGTTTGTTAAACGTGTTTTTAATTCAATAACATCTTCATTCTTCAGGCAATGGACGTGGCTGGGTTTCAAATATCAGGGATCCATTTTTCTTCAGTTCGCATCGATTTGGGTAGTTTGTCATCTCAGTCGCAATTGCGGTTTCTACAAAGATATTACGAATCGCCGTCCTGTTTACAGGAGTGGCTGCAATGTGCAATACCACAGAAAAGCCTCGAACATCTAGCTATGTCTGGGGCGAAAACAGTATCTATTGAAGTGCATGCAAAATGGCCGGACATTTCAAAGCGTATGTAACTCCACATAAAATGTTCTTTATACTACAATTTGAAAGAATTAAGTTTCCATACACATTTTTAATAACAATGACAGTTTCATTACGTGATATCTTAGTGTGTAATTTTTCTTAGTATTTCAATAGCAATGACAATCAAATTTCTTTAAGGTTGAGAGAACTACCCAGCTATAACTGTTTCTTTATGATAGAAAAGTAACTCAATATTTATCCTGATTGATGATTATTACTGCTTTTATTTTTTTCATTTGTAATGTACCGTTTGGATTATAATGCTAGATGTTGATTTAAGATTCTTGTTGGTTATTTAGAGAAGCATGGTCCAATGATTAACTGTTTTAATCATCGTCATAACTAACCGTCGCCAAAGTCAAGTTAAATACTAATAACCTTCCGTATCTGGGTGATTAATGTCTCAATATTCTTACTTTTACAATTTTTCGACATTCTCTCCGCACTTCGAATTTTTTAAGTCAGAAAGCCTTCCAGCTGGCTTGCGGAAGGTCGATGATTCTACCCGGGTGCACTCTGTGCCTGAAATAGTGTACAGAGGTCCCCAGGGGTCTTCCTCCACCTGTAATAAGCTGGACGTTGCGATATGACAGAAGTACTGATAAAACGACGTTAAATTCCAAATAAACAAACAAACATTTCTCTCCACGTATATTTTTCAATTTTAATATACCGTTTAAGAAAAACACAAGAATTCAGATATTTGAATTGTAACATCACAATTATATATAGAATGTTCGATACCGTATCATGTGATTATCTTTGAAGAGTTTATAAACTCTAATATCAATGTTTCAATTAGTCTCTTGCAGATGTAGCTTGAAAAAGGAAGCCATTGTGAAGAACTTCACAAATATGGAGAGAGAGCTTAAAGATGTGGAAACCTTTATAAATACATTTAAAGAGTACCCAGCGTTTGACGAGAGTACACGAAAGTATTTTGCAAATACTGTTAAATCATCAAGCACAGGTTGTACAAATAATGAGTCGTTTCTGAGAAAGGTCCTGGATTGCAAAATTGCTGATGGAATAAATCCTGAAGGTAACGCTATATACCTCTGCCTGTTAGAAAAGCTACTACGAGAAACAGGACAAACTAAACTCTTGGAAATGCTTTTAGCACCGGAACAGCAGACCCAAGGTAAACATTACCTTTTGACAAAAGTTTAAACTGTTGTTTTAAATAAACAAATGCGTAAACATGATAACTTTGCTTTTGCTTATAAAATATCTGTCGATGTTAAACATATGCATATAAAGTTTTATTTGTCTATTTTTGTCAGGGTTTTAATCACACTGATACAGGTCAACTCATGTGATGACATTCCAGCTTTTTGTTTTCAAGGTGTCCCACCTACCTTCCGCAAACTAGCAAAGATCCATCAGCCTCAACAATATCTGGGATATTATTATTTCCTATCCAAATACGATGTTATATGTTATGTTTTCAGGTCAGAAAAAGAAAATAAAACCAAAGCATATCAGGCATAGTATGACATACCTACTGGACGAAATAGATCCGAAGACATTTTCCGACGAACTTCGTAGCCTACCGGATACTGAGCCACTGCTTGATGTCATTGTGTCGAAAGACAGGAGAATTCACCGATGCCGTCAATTTCTGGAATTTATTATCAAAGTAGGACAATCAGCTACAGACTGGTTTATTGGCGCACTGCATAAGAAAAATATGACACAGGTCTTGGAGCTCATCAGATCAGCAGTGACTGAAAGCCGACAAGAAGGTAAACTAAATCATGATTTGTCAACTAGTACTTTTAACAATGTAAAGCAATGTTCATTTGTACGCAATACATGCTTGACTTTATATTTCTGAGGATTATCTCCAATCTGTTTTAAATAATTATAGAAACTGTTATATACATCGCACAGATAACCCGTTATTTTGTATTTAATACCATGCAACTGCAAACTGCCTGAACAATGTGGTACGACATTCTTTTAAAGTGTTACAATTTCTGAAAATTATAGATGATGGTTATCTGAGGGAAGGAATCATTGCACACTACACATCTATCGTCGAAGAGGTTGATCCCAGAGTTCTTAGACCAGTGTTTTTAGAAAGGAAGGAAATAAGAGCAAAAACATTTGATAGCATTTTGAAACATGCATCCCGCAGAACCAGAGTAATATGGCTTTTAAAACACATATTGAATAGTCAACAATCAGTTCAAAGGTGTTTCGTCGACGCTCTGCAGATAATGGGCTATGAACAAATTGCTGACAAAATAAGAAAAGACAAAGGTATGTTACAAGCTTTTTTCTGAAAAGTTAACTTTCTGTATTTAGTCTTGTTTCTTCACATTCTACACGTTCAAGAATTTTCTAAAGGCGTATCTACCTCTGCACTCGTTACTTAAAATCTCATTTTTGAATAATAGAAATGTTGGTTATATTAGTTTAACCATATTTCTTTCAACTCGTATGTGTTTAAGTCTGAAGCTTAAACAAACAAGTACTTCATGTCTGACGGGGATCGCCAGATTTGACCCCTTGGGGGTCAGTCATATGGAGCACAGGGCGGACACCATACCAACTTTACTCGCTTAACAACTGCTTGTAAACCAACGTCTTCTTTCCTTGAAGAACAATTTAAAGCATAGAGCGTTTATTGGTACTTTAAATATTGGTCTTCAAATTTAATACAATGTACGTGATATTTTTCAGAACAATATAGGGAGTGTCCACGTCTCTCAAAAATTCTTCAAAATGGCAACGAAGTCACCATCCGAGGAGAGTTTGGGATTTCTATGAGGAAGCGTAAGATACTATTACTATATTTGCAATAACATGCTATTCCAGAATTTGATTTGCTTTTATCAATTTAGAGGTGCTTTGAAAGATCATGTTTTATTTTTTGGTCAACATACTAGTAGTTTTCAACGAAATCCGAATTGACATCACATATCTGGTAACTCGTTATTTTCATTTGTTTTATTCAAGTTCAGCATGTCTAACAAGACAGATGTACATGGAGTATATTCATAAAACATATTGTTAGAATGATGAAGGATGATTACAAACAGTACAAGTATTTTAACACAGTACTTTCGAAACATCAATAATTTGCGAGAATCATGTATAGGTGAACATACTCAAAAAGCAGATGCATTGAAATTTAATTTCTGAATCATACGCTACTACATTTCAGCTGTTTGATTCATATACCACTATTTGTTTGGCATTTATCATAATACAGAATAAATGTTTTTTCTACAGCAAGCTCATTATTTCATATTCTCAATAGGCCAATTAATTTTGTGACTTATGCATCTATGACAATTCGGTATATTTCTGCTTTTAGACATGCACACATTCCAGTGATATGGATATCAGTTAGAAAAATGAAACTGTTTAACAATATGTTTTCGCAGTAAAGCGAATTGATATTTTTATTATGTTCACTTCATTGTATTTTGGTGTAAATGCAGTTTTAATATTTACAGTTGAAACAGAGGAGTCGGCCTTTCAGGTTTATTTACACAAGTTGTTGTATTCATCGTATCATCATGAAGTCGTCAATAAAGAGGAACGAACGAGACAGTGGGTTGAAGCCAGTGACGCGAATTCTATGTGTGAACATCCATGCAAACTCGATGAAAGCGAAGGTTTGTTTGTGCATAACAAGCACATACTATATCAAATTTAAGGAACTCATGAATTTTTCATCTTAAGCCAAGCTACCAATTATGTGTAAATTCATAAAACTGTTTGGTCTTAACTACATGTATAACTTAGATGAATCATATATGCTCTACCCTTATATACATATATATATGTTAGAGACTAAGGCAGTGGCTAAACGATATATAAAATTCAATTTAGTTAATAAATCTATGTTTTTGCTGTATACAAGACTACAAATGTAGCTGTCTTGTTGTAAAAACTAATGCACTATGCATAAATTCAATGAGCCATCATATCATCAAAATATTACTTATAGATTATCTACAGTAAGAATGTTTGCTTGTTTACAAGTTGTGTACGACTTCATGCTAACTCATTGTGTCTATAACGTTCTAACTTTTGTCTAGGTATTTTCAAGATTTAAATGTATGCATGCAACTGAGATGATAAACAAAATGGGCCAAAGACAAACACCCCCTCCTTGGCTGTGTGATTAGGACATTAACTGCTTTTCTAATCAATACACACATCGATTAACCAGGTCAATTCCAGTGAAAAAGTTCTGTTGGTTTTTTTTCTTCAAAATCTGCACTTATAGACTATATATTAATTGACAAAATATGTGTCCATTCTAGGATATACTAGATCATACATCTTACATCTTACATACGTAATTGCTTTTGGTGTTGAAGTGTGAAGCTTTGACAATGCATACCTTGATGAATCTTACTTATTAGTTTTATTCCTTCTTTATGATATGATCTGTCAGGACCTCCGCACTTTGTCAAATTGTCACCACCTTTACTGTCGACAATTTTTCAATGCAAAATTGTTGTAAATTTAATGTAAACAAATGAAGAACTATATAATGAAAAGGAAGACCTGAAAATATAAGAATCCTACAAACTGAGAGGTATCAAGCCAGACTATCAACTAATGATGTCTGGAAAGCTCCCTCTCCATTAGTTTAGAAAGTTTGACCCACATTCCTTATTAAAATGAAAACCACTATTTTACCGCTAGACTATTAAATATGAATGTTGACCTTTCCCCTTCCACAGCCGTAGAAGCAACTATGAGATTACTGCCTAGATCACTTAATCCATAAAACCTGATAACCTTGGACATTTTTCATCTTAACATCTCAAATCCCCCCTTTTATTTCCCCCAAGTATATTTATCCGTAGATTGATCATTCCAAAGTAACTCTTTATACAGATTCTAAAATGAACGTGTTTAACAACCTTCTCCAAGTAAACATAACATCAAGCGCAAGATACAGTATCCGCGACGGCACCAAAATGTGTTTTCTATAGCCCGTTGTAAGTACTAACTTAGGAATATTGCAACATTGGGCTTTAACTCCCCCTCCTTTTACGTTGATAAATGGAACGAATGATATAGATGTTTTTAGAGTTTTGAATATTTCTTTACCCCTTTATTAGCACATCTATTATTATATCTTATCACATAACTTACGGCGCCAGCGTGAAATAACGCCATTACATGTTTTGCTATATTCACGGGTTGATATTCACTAGTAAATATTGTGATATATATGACGTCACGATATTTACAAGTTACATAAACATAACTTGAAACCGGTTGATAAACGCGCTTTATTGAATAACAAGGTATCATCTGCTGACGTTGCATATGACGTCATTTTCGACAGGGTGTTGTTATGACGGCGCGTTCTCAATCCCGCTTTTAACGGCAAAATCATATACAGGAGACGTTTTGTCTAGTACGTTTAGTTTTACAATTGTCTTAAAATTTCTCTGTATGTGATATATAGAATCTAACATTCGTGTTAATTCAATATCATATTTATCAAACTAGTTGACTAAAATCATATGACACTCGCCAAGGCTCGTGTCATATGTTTTTTAGTCAAATCGTTTCATAAATATGATATTGAACTAACACTCATGTAAAATCCTCTATTTTTCACATTACTTCCTGTCTGGGAGTGATATAACAAGCCTCTATATTTTTCGATATATCACTGGTTGTATATTGTGACCTAATGTATTCCTGCGCATGACGTATAGTGACGTACATTGATAGACGGTGACGTCATTAGACATGGCTAATTTCCACAGTTTATGAGGAAAATTCTCATTTAAGTTTAACCAACATTAATTCTTGTATGTTCATTGCCCAAACTACATACTGTTTATACCAAAGCACTGAAGTGTTAAGGGTTCAGATAATAGTATTTCTGCTTAAAACACTTATTTTTAGAGTAATATGATAATTAGAATCTTACATTCGTGGCCATGGTATATTGAAAATGTAAAACTACTTTTTGTCATAAACTGAACAAACGAAGCTCATGGCCACTCGTGAGATCATATATTAACACCATGTCATGTGTGTAATTGTTTGTGATATGACCAAAAGCTGTATATACTCATGCGTTACGAATGTAACTTGAGCTAATAAAGATATGTTCTGTTCTATATGTATTTATGATGAAGAGCTGTTATGTTATGTGCTTCTTCGGTCTGTCTAGTATTAAGGACAAACATTCAATATTTTCCAGATCAATCTGAGACACAGTCAGACCTACATCCGCATCATCCGTCATCCGATCCACGTCAACCGGATCTAGATGAATCTCTAACAGATGCTGCGTGTACTGCAGATGAACAGCATTGTCAGGTTGACGGTTACTGTAGCACGTGCAATGTAGAATCGCCTAGCAACAGTGTCGAGCCACACATCAATGTAGAATCGCCCAGCAACAGTCTCGAGCCACACATTCAACAATATGAAAATATATCACCTCCGTCATCACCTTTACGTGACGACAACAAAGGGCAATTCACCCCTTATGAAACAAATGATAATCTAATGAATAGAAAATTCCTCCGCAGTGTTTCTTATTCTGGAAATAGCAATGACAGTGCTGTGTGTATTCCCCCAAGAAAGTCCCACTCATTCTCACCACAAAATTTTAAACGAATCAAAGAGAAAATACCTGCTCAGTTGAATGAAACAGAGTATCTGACTTATAGAAACACCTTTGGAAAGCAAATTTAATGTAATCTACATGATCATGAACATATGACTTAGACACCGCTTCAGTGGTGTAAATAAAAACTTATGTTAACTAGAATATTAATTACAACATAAGACAAACATTCAAATGGCCGAAAAAGCTAAGCATATATCAGGCGAAATATGTCATAAGAATTTAAATGTAAACTGATACATAATATATATCATATGATGATAAATGTCACTCATAAGCCCTAAAAGTAGCAAATTGCATTTGAGAATGAGTAATTTAATCTCCTGTTCAGTTGTGTCTACGAGCCATTTGAGTTCAGACGATAATATATTAATGGATGTATGTGTTAGTTTAAACATATTTATTGGTTTCAAAATACAAATAGTTACAGTACATAAAGTTCAGTAATAGATACATTCATCAATACAAACATACAGGTACTATTCAATTTATAAATAGACATAGGATTGGAATGAAAGCAAAATGCTTATTGAAATCCTCTCCCATACCTTCGATGTAACATTCTTAAGCCTAACTAATTATTTGTACTGTGGACTTATTTATGCTAATTGATATTTTAACAAATGATACTGTTTACTATAGTTACAAAGATATTAGAATATCCCTCTACTTAACATTTAGCTAGATATTTTAGATAATACATAGTTTAACTTAACAAAGGAAAAGAAACAGAATAAGAAAGACAGAAATAAAGGTGAAGAGAAAGACAGATCTCAATGTAGCTAAGACGTTATATCAGGGTGGATGGGTGAGTGGAAAACACAAATTTTAAGAACAATCGAAAATATTATTGCTGAAATAAAATCATTTTTTGGACGATCGAAAATAGTAAAAAATAATCCTTATCATTAAGCAGACAAGTAAACATTCAAATTTTATTGGTTATTTTAGATGTTAAACCTATGTGAGTGTAAAATGTAATTTTGGACAGCAGTGAAAATCACAGTATTATTATCGTAAGATAGAGATTCATCTCCAAATAAGAGTTTTGTTGTTACGTTGCAAATTGGGTGGATTGATCTTATCATTTCCTCTCGTAGGTTATCATAGTTATGGCATCTCAAAAAGTAATGTTCTACACTTTCAATATCACCACACGAACACAATGTATGTGTTAATTACATACGTGCTACCACAGATCTTAGTTTAACTTGTTCTTAGCAACGCAACTAACGTTTATTGTCTACAGACACACCGCGATATGATCATCGTGGGAATCGACAGACGGTATGATAAGTTGTTCGTACTAAACGCCAACTGTTAATGATTTTGTTTTCTTCTCTTTTATAGATACAAATTATAGTAACTATAGTCATTGTTAGAATGTTACAATTATTCGTTACATAATAATTTTATGAAATAATAATATATTGCCAAATGTGGATACTTGTCAAATGAATGTCAGAGACAGAAAGACAGAGTGAGAGAAAGGAAAAGAGAAGGAGAAATATAGTTTTATTTATTATCTAACCTATCAGGTAAAACGTTAATAATATCACGTTTACACTGATATTACAATTAAGGCTCCAAACCATCGTATTTGTAGGCTGTCAATTGTTCTTTTTGTTTTGTAATTTGTATTATAACGTGGGGACGGTATTCTCGTGGCAAGACTCAGACCTCAGGATTGAAGTGTCGTGGGTTCAAGTCCAGTCTAGGCTGTTTTTTTGGCAGTAAATCAATCCCACATGTGCCTAACTCCACAAAAGTTTATAAATGGGTACCTGCGAAGGTATAAGCCAATGTGCTGCAGCTGCAGTCTGTACCATCTGTTAATGACCGACTAACAACTGGATGATCGGGGTAACTAATGTCATACAATGCACTTTTGAACATATGTCAAATATGAAAAGAGTGCTAAATAAATGTGGTTTTATTGATTATTATCAAAATTATTAAGATACATCTGTCTAAAACAACATTATAGTAAGTTAAGACATATTTTGCTGTAGTGTTATATTTCTTATGGCTACCATATGCTTTATAATACTTTTTTTTAAATAACCTGGTAAAGAACTGAGTTATAGAACTGTAATAGAAGTTGACGCAATACCTTGTACAGGTGCCACTCAAAGTTCTGTGTTTCGTTATTGTTGTTCGAAATAGAGAGATACAGAACAAGATAAATATTCACAGCTTGAAATAGATTAACCAGTCACCATGTTTGATATTCGAATAACAGAATACTTTACCGATTAGCTATTTAGATAGACATAAAGAAAGAGGACAATAGAGCTTTCGGATCCATTTGATTTTTGATCAATTTGACGGATATGTAGATAGCATATGCTGCTCACGTTATAAAGGCAGTTATTTTAATGAAGTATATTTCTTATTGTAAATATTATTAATGCAGACGCCTGAATGTTAATGCGCCAGAGTTTTGTTGTTTCTGTCTTTAATGACTGAACGTTATTGTATTTTGTAATTACCTGCCCGTTTTGCATGTCAAACGAAGATGTATGGGTAATAGTGTAGGTTTTATCATTTAACTAGAAAGTATCAAAAGGAGAGGGAGAGACATAAATTAAAGAAACTTAACCTGCATACCGTTGAAACTATTGCCTGCATTTACATTGGTCAACCTAATATCATAGAAAAGTCACCATCAACAGAATTGCTCATGCTTTGTTATTAACTCACATGATTGCACACACTTCTTTAAGTACAAACGATCTCATTCCAAAAGCTTGTGGATGCCTGGTTAGACAGACTGTCCATCTATACATTTGTTTAAATAATTGCCCATAATGGAGCTAAATGACAGGACACCTCAGGGGCTATATTGACGTTGACTTTGATTTTTATATATCTTTATCTTGATACGTATATTTTTTCTGTGAAATACGTCATTTATACCCCGTTTCAATTGAAACTAAGCAATATCCATGTCTATGTTTAAACATTCATTTTTTTAAATCGGTTAAATCGATTGAGTGATTAAATATAATCTTTATTTGAATCGTTGCCTTATCACTGATTTCCATCTTATATTTTTTTATTTATACCATTAGCGTCACTTTCTGTCCTACTAGGACTACTATGAAAGTCCCAGAGAGAGAGAGAGGGATAGAGAGGGGTGTGGATACAGAGAACTTTTCTGTAGTGCTCTCTGGTTCTTTTACGTGCCCAGTGAACAGCACTGATACACGTGGGGGCTAAACCCCGGCCGGTCACTTTATCCTGACACCGAAAAACCAGTCGTAATACCAACCCTTAATCCTGAGCGACAAGGAGAGAAGCCATTACTACCATTTTAAAAACATTGCTTTGACCCGGTCGGGGGTCGAACCCGCGGCCTCCCGCACCGAAAGTGGACGCTCTTCCGATTGAGCTATATATGCACCTCATTTTGACCGTAAAAGACATATAACAGATAAGTTCCTAAATCACTTGTTGAAATACTTGGTAGTAATGACTTTGAATGTATATAGCAAATTTTACAGATTTGAAGTATACATACGTTTGCTTCCATCAATTCTAATCACTTTAATTATGGCTTTTAATGTTTCTGTTTAAGCTGTGGTTTTAATGTACTTTCAAACTTCATCTTATCCAATACATTTAAACAAATTATTTAAGGACAGCAAAAGTGTTAAAATGCATTTATATTGGATTGGGACAGATTCATTTTAAGCAAAGATATAAGTAATGGTATGTGATTTTTTACAATTGTATATGTTAAAGTAACAACAGGTGATTATCACAACTCCATTACTAATGACAACAGGACTAAAACCAAATATTGCTTTGGTGGAATAACCAAGAAGAGAGAACACATCCCCGAAGTTGCAGTAGAAATAAACACATTCAATCGGAGGAGAACCGTAACTAACGTTAGTAGAACGTATGCCCCAATACTTTTTAAGACTTGTACGAATTGTTGACGGGAGCGTGAGTGAACATCGGAGAGCCTACTAAAATCGGGGGAAATCTCAAAGCACTTTAGTACAGATATGTCATTTTCGGATCTAGCTCCAGACAAGAATGAATTAATTTATAAGCGAATTTATAACATAAGTTTTCGTTTTTAGATTATCACATATAATTGACAATTACAATCACTTATAGTGTGACGAATTCGCACAGCTAGCCCGATTTGTTTACGACTACAGACAAACAATGCACAAATGTTTATTGGTGATTTCAGTTCAGTAATGGCATGTCAACACGATACATGTAAACGAAACGGTTAAATTTTGAATATTGACTGAGTAATCTTCATTGTTTCCACGCTAGAAGTTCCGTAATGTATTGCACCAGGACTGTGTGGTGATTTGGGTAAACCTAATTCCCTATGAGAAAATTATCAACACTATATGCTTCCTTTATCTTGGGGTTCATCAGATAAATATTTCACCAGCAAATTTTAAAATAGATGGGTGTCCAGGATAATACCTTTGTCGCCCTCTTGCACTTAGTCAGAAAATCTGGCATAATGCTGTCATGACCTTTACATATTTTTGACGGCAACACAAACCTGTCA
>JAULCC010101399.1:0-14170 GCA_032358795.1 Nuttallia obscurata
CTGAAGAAAAGTTGTTTTTGTCATCTTAAGCGACTGTAAAAGTATAGATTGACAAAGAAGATAGAATAGTTTTGTATTCAAAAGCCAAATTTACTTTACATCTATTATTAAAACTCTTCTATTTATGATAAGGGGAAGTAATTTTTGAAGAAGTTGTGCATCACAGACATTTTGCTGTATAAAAATAAACAAAAAAGTGTTTAAACAGGTTTTTTTTTGCTTTTGGAATTTAAACTGGCATTGACAGTTGTGGTCATATTGCCACCTTCAGCTCTCTGGTTGCGTGGCTTCAGAAAAAAGGAGACCTCTGTACATTATTGCAGGAACAGAGAGCACCTGGGTAGAACTACAGACCTACTGCAAAGTTAGCTGGAAGGTTATAAGAGAAGCTCTGCAATTAATAGCTGCATCAAGGATCAAACCCACACCCACCAGAAATTATTGTTTTGTTTAAGCATGATATAAATTGAAATTTCTTACTTAAAAAGCCAGCCTGATAACTATATAGCAGGTTTATCAGGCCTGCCAAATTGATATATTAATTGAAAGAATAATCTATCAATCAATCTTTAGATCAACTTTTGTTTACTGCTTATTGAAAGTGTTTTAATGTATATGAATATTTGTTTGGTGTAGAAAGGATTTCTATAATTCTATAACAATACATTGTCTGTGTGTCATATAGAATGACATTAGAATGTGAAGCTAGCAAAAGAACAGCAGTTGATGATTTTTCTGCACTACATGCCCTGTAATCTTCCAGACAACCAGTGACAAAGTTATCTTTATTTGTTTGTTTATTACCTTGAAGTTTTTGTTCTAATCTCTTCATTGTTAATGCAGACATCCCAGTGGAAGTCTTGTCAACATTATTTTCATCTTATCACCACAAACTCTACCAGTATGTATTGGCTTGCTACTGTCTTATGTTGGAAACATTTGATGGATGAGCTTTTACGGATGATTAGTCAGCTGCCATTTGCAGCTTTCTAATCAAATTGGACCTTCCATGCTTTGATAAACACTTATTCCATCAGGATGGTATAATCAAGGTCGCAAAGGTTGTGACAGCTAGGACAAAGATACTTTGTGGAGTTGTGCAAAATATTGTACTTTATACTTTATAGAGTTGTTAACATTGTACTTGATACTTAGTAGAGTTGTTAAAATTGTTTTTTATACTTTGTAGAATTGTTTAAATTGTACTTGATACTTTGTAGAATTTACATTGTACTTTGTAGAGCTGTTTACATTGTACTTGATGCTTTTTTAAATTGTTTACATTGTACTCGATACTTTGTAGAGTTGTACACTGTAGAGTTGTGTACAACTTCATGATACTTTGTAGAATTGTCTATATTAATGTATTTGATACTCTCTAGAGCTGTGTAAACTGAACCTGAAATTTCATATAGTTGTTTATATTGTACTTGATCAAGTTGTTTACATTGTACCTGATATTTCTAGATTTATTTACATACTACTTGATGCAATGTTTTTTGTTTTGTTTGTTTGGATTTTAACGTCGCTTTAACAGTATTTCAGTCATATCGCGACGCCCAGCTCATTACAGGTGGAGGAAGACCCCGGGGGACCTCGGTACACTATTTCAGGCACAGAGTGCACCGGGTAGAACCACCGACCTACCGCAAGCCATGTATGCAATGTAGAGTCGTTTTCAATGTTCCTGACACATTATATAGTTATGTACATTGAAAATCTGTTTCTTACTGTATTTCTTTACTGAATGTCTTTTGATAAGGTTTTTGTTGGATCATTGGGTCATGATTGACAGGGCACTAAGTTTGGTAAACATGTGCAAAATGGCATAAGAGTATTTGACTGACACACAAGGACAACTTTGATGAAAGTGGGCACAATCAGAGTTCATAAAGGGAAAGGATGTGTCGAAGGCAGCCAGTACGTTTATTAAGGAAATTCTTGTGCCTGACAGATCAATTTATTGAATGCTGACCAGTGGTCAAAACTAGCCACATTTATAGTCCTAGCACTGATTTCACTTTGTAATGATGGTATGTGAAAGTTTTTTCTCGAGTTTTTCTGGAAACATATATGGTTAGATGGACGCTACAAGGATGAACTCTTTGCACAATGGGACTGTTTGGTTTTAAGGCTGGATGTCTGAAATGGACTGCAAAATAAAAAGAGATGATAGGAGAAATATTGCATATATCAATAATGTCACATTTAAGGGAGATGTGCCACTTCTTTGTTTGTTTGTTTGATTAATGTCACTTTCAGCCAACTTTGGCTAATGGATTTCCCAGAGAGAGGGAAGTGGATACAGAGAACATCGTCTGAAGAACTCTCTGATTCTTTTGCTTGCCCAGTGTATTTGAGCACTGAACATGTGGGGACTGAACCCAGGACAATCACTTCTACTGACACAAACAAACCGGGCATTATGCTTACCCTAATTCCTGAGTGCCAAGGAAGGAAAGCCATTTCTACCAATTTTAAAGTCTTTGGTTTGACCCGGCGGAGGATTGAACCCAGAGCCTCCCACACCAGAAGCTTATGCTCAACAACTACCAGGACAGTCTGTGCCACTTATATAACTCCATAAACTTGTTATAGTATGACAGTAAGAGAAATGTTTGTTTGTTTACAAAGTTTGTTTACAAAGTTCAGGTCATTTTGGTGACTTTATTGGCAGCTTTTTATGGGGGATATAAGATCTGCAGTGCCTTTGGTTAGAACTATTGACCCTCTACATGCTAGCTGGGTAGCTCCCTCACATGAAAGACTGCATGGCCAAAACATGACTCAGAATGCTTCAAACATTTTCTACTGTCAAATAAGAAACTGTACTGAATTTTTTAAAGCATTAACCTTTAGCCTGTTGAAAAAATGTTGTCTGCTTATACTGTCGTCTGCCTAGATTTTAAAATTCATCAGAATCGCCCAATATTTGAAGAAACAATTGGCCAGTGTCAAACAACTTGGATCCTGATTAGACGCCAAGTTACTCAGTGTCTAATCTGGATCTAAGTTGTTTTCAAATTCTATCACGTTCACCCTTAGCAGGCTAAAGGTTAATAAGCCTGGTAGTATCTGGTTACTGTTGTAATGATAAATTTGTACGGACAAGTGTTCTGTTCTATCTAAAGAACTTCAAAGGCTGAAGTAGCTTTAGACTTGCTTTTAGAAGCATTGCTAAAAAACAGAAATCCTGTGAGAAAAGTTGTCAGATTCAAAACTTTGATTTTGTGGTGATGATGATCTGATGATATTTCCGGCAAACCTAAGTTTCCTGTCAGAAAGTTCATGTAGTCCATTTGATCTATTGATCTTCTAATCTATTGAATATTCTGCACTTGTTCATTAACTTGGCCTCTGTTGGCCTTTAGTGTCAAAGACTTCTGTACGTGTGTTCCTCAGACAGATCAGAGGAAACTGGTTTGATACAAGAGCCATAACTCCAGTACTGACAAGAATGAACAATCCCACAATGCATCCAATAACCTTCTTCCATTTGCATTTTATACACTGTACAGAACTATATGCTGACAAATTATGTTCTGGTAAAGACTGTAAAAAATGTCTTATCTCTTGAGCAACAACATTAACTTATTAATGATATTATCAAAAATCTCCCTAAATAAAGATTTAGAGTTTTTTTTTACCTTTATGCATGGAAAAACACCTTACATCTACAAAGTAAACAAAACAAAAGAAAAAAATCAATAAGAAAAATTATATATATAAAGATGTATAAAAAAGATATACAAATAAACATGACAAAATTTAAAAATGAAAAATAAAATTTAATTTATAATTTAATAAATAAAAAAATAATAAAAAAAGTATTTTTTTTATCAATAATCTCAACAAAAACCATTTACCATTATTTTACCCTCATGAAAAGCTAGGGTAACTGTCTTTCTTTTAACCTCTATCATTTTACACTTTCCAGTGGATTAGTGTGTGTGTAACGATATCAGAATTTATGTAGGAAAAACTTCAATCTTGAATAATCACTGCTTTATTATTAAACTTGAGGAATAGACTTGCTAATCTTTCAAAGGAAATTTCCATTATAAACAATTCCAGAGAGATGTTCAACGCTGAGTTTGATTAAGTCCTTATTTTTATTTGATTAATTACATTATTGAAACTTATCTCAAACCTATTTGTTTGTGCATTATTTATTTAAAACTTATGATATCTGTTTGAAATATTTATAACTTTGTCACTTAATTTTTGTCTGGGTTTTTTGGTTAAAACTTTAAACAGTTTTTTCTGAATAAGTCAAAGCCCTTTTTGAGAATTGCAAACAAAAAACTTGACACTGACAGTTTCAGTAAGACCTAGAATAATGACAAATGGAAAATGTCATATAAAAAGGCATCCTAAATGTAAGTAGAACTTATATATAAGCTATTTTGAAACCATTTACAAAACTGAAAGAATTTTGGAAATTAAAAATTTTAAGTTTAACAAAATGGTGGATCATGGGAGTGGCCATTTTGAAGTTTATGACTCACTCCCACACTCTTGTAGTTTATTTATCAAAAAAATAATACTCTTGCTAAAGATTTCTTTATAGTTTTATGCTTTAGTACTGATTTTTATGGTATAAGTTTACAGACACAGTTATAAAAGTTTAAGTAAAGTTCATGCATAATCAGTAGTCAGCCTTTTTAGTATTGATTCCTGGACCTACAATAGATCATTTGCATAATTTATGCAAATAAGTTTCCAATTTTTCATTGTTTTCAAATGCTTACAGTGTCTTCAAGTTAATATTTCAAAAAAATTTTGCTATTACAATTTGTTTAGCATAGCCTTTAATTTGAAATACTTTCAATTTTTGGGTTGTCTTTTCCTCTAACAGATGAAATTTTCCTTTAGCAGTAAATGGACTGGTCTATCATTATAGGATGGAAAAGTCTATTATAAAGATTCAGCATTTTCTGGGAGGGAAAAGGCAACGGTTCAGTCTGGCAGGATGACAAGATTGAAGGATAGAAGTGTCTTATTGATGTTCTTCTGCTTAGATGGTATTTGATAATGGAGTATTTATTAATGTTGCATCAGACATTTTTTGCCTAAACTTGTCTTTTGCATTTCCTAATGTGGTGTTGGGAGGGGGGGGGGGGCTATGATGGAAAGACCAAGTCTGATCTCCTGTAATACTGGGGTAATTGGAATCTTGGTAACCTCTGAAATAGCAACTACCAAACAGAAACACATTTGCATACAAAATACAGAAGAGGCTCTTGGCATCCATCCATACATGAAACTTGTTCTTTCAAAATAGAGTTGACATCGCATTCATATCAGTTTAAATTGGTTCAGTAAACAGAATTTAACTTTAAAATTAGTTTGTTTTTTTACATAAATGTGCATAAATATTTATTCACAGCAAATAATAATTTTGAAATAAGAGAAAGATTCAGGGGAGAGCCAATAAATTTGCTTATATAAATAATGTCCTTCTCCTTGTGTTGTTTCTGTTATTTTAAGTTATAGCTGTGTTATTTTAAGTTATAGCTGTGTTATTTTAAGCTATAGCTGTTAGTTTAAGTTATAGCTGTTAGTTTAAGTTATAGCACATTTCATATAGCAAGATGGGTTAGCACAATTTTGGTTAGATAGTCATCAAACTTGCTGAATTTCTCACATTCTCTCAGGTGAAAATATTCTGTTGAACTAAATATGGAAGTATCATAGAGGCCTAAGGGTTTTCCTCTCAGGTGAAAATATTCTGTTGAACTAAATATGGAAGTATCATAGAGGCCTAAGGGTTTTCTAGAGCATAGACACATTCTTAGGCTTCATGATTGTAATACATATATTCACTCATTCTTAGAAATACATGACTTTTACTGGTTGGAATGTGTCACATGATACATTTTAACCAATGAAATGTAAGAAATACAGAGAGTGAGTCTATGTTCAAAAAAAGTTTTTTAATCACAATGCCAGAAATCTCTGGCTGTGATTGGCTAAACTAAATCAAATAATTAATTACAACCAATCAAATGCATAGACTATTGAGCATGAGAAAGCATCTATACTAAGCAAGGTTTATGGTCTAGGGCCCTGAACTGCTGATTGTGTTAAGAAGTTACTACCCAATTTCAAGCTAAGATTTATAGGGGATTTCTCTTAAGTTTTTGTGTTTTTAAAGAGTGTCCAAAGTATGTAATGACATTGTATGTATAACTAAACATAAGCGCATTAGGAAGTTTTGTGAAACTTCCCACTACTATTGTGAGAAAAACAATGTTGATAAACAACCGTGGCCATTTAGAATGTATCGTAAGTGTTTTGGTTCTGTCTATCCGGCCATTTGTGTACAGTCTATTAACATGCGCTGATATTTGGAATACATTCCACACATTCTTGTAAAGCCCAACCAAAGTTGTTGTCGACTAAAGGTCTTCAAGATGAACCAATTAAAAATCATGAAAAATTTTTTTTATTGACATCCTGATTTTACTAGGGCGCGCTATCATTTTAATATACCCATCTGAAAGATGATCTTATTATGTGAACCTTGCTGTGGGCAGGTGGCTGAAAATAGTTTCCGGATGATATTTTCAGTTCTGCTTGACGTTTGCCAACAAAACTTTATAATTTACTTCTTTGTCATACAGGGAAGAAGCCTATAGATTTCGGGTCCAGTTCAATAATTTTTCCTGGAGTTATGCCCCTTTATGGATTTAGATTATTGAAATATGGGGGTTTTCGGATAACTTAAGTTCTGCTGGACCTTGGTCAACCAAACTTCACAATTACCTAATCATGTGACAACTGCAGAAGATCCAGTGGCAGCTTGCTTGATACATCTGAGAGTAGTGAATGATTCATTATTGAGGAGTTCCGATTGGTGTGCGATGTACTATCTCTTTAATAATAACTGTCATTGATATGTGAATGTTATGTAGAGTCAGTAAAAGTTAAACTCTTCCAAGTTTTGTTGAAGCTGCCTCTTTACTTCTTCTCAATCACTTCATATTTTAGAGTTTACCATTACAATATACAATTAATTATAAAGTTACATACCAGCATTTGCGATCACCTTTTGTCTGATGTCTATCAACTTTTTCATTAAATTCTGACCTTGCCTTTTCAGTGCTGAATTGTCGTCTGCTGACAAGGTCTCTTTCTGCCAAAACTTTAAAATTTGTCTTTTCTGTGTAATTTTTCAAACATTATAATCTGAGTGGCAAACATTTTTGATCTCAGGTCAGACGCCGCGTTTTGCAGCGGCTGATCTAGATCCAAACTGTTTACAAAGGTAATCACTATTTAGGTCCAGCACTGAAAAGGGTTAAAAGTTCTTTAAAGACAGTAAAATTGTCAAACTCCTTCAGCTAATTTAGACAATTATATTGTTGATATATATCATGTGAATGCCATGAAAAATAACATTGATTTGATTAATGTTAACATTAAAATGATTTGGAATATCTGGTGAGCATTCCGGTCCTATTCATTGCCCTATTCATGGCTCTATTCTTTACCCAAATGATATCTCTCTGCATGATGGCTGTTTAAACTCTGTGTTGTTCAAAAGCTAAAAAATTGAATATTGGTTATAAAAGATCAGTGTTAGTTGTTTTATTGGGCTTTATATTGTGTTGTTATAGCCTTGCTAGAAATAAATCATGTATTTTACAGAGATTTCCTGTTGATTCTGTGATGTGTATTGGAAATTTAAAGGTGTGGGAGAGCAGTTTCAGATGATTGATGTTTTAATATTCACAGGACCTATAACAAATACCCATGGCTTGCCTGGTCTAGTTCACTGAATAACAAATACCCATGGCTTGCCTGGTATAGTTTACCGAATAACAAATACCCATGGCTTGCCTGGTATAGTTTACCGAATAACAAATACCCATGGCTTGCCTGGTCTAGTTCACTGAATAACAAATACCCATGGCTTGCCTGGTATAGTTTACTGAATAACAAATACCCATGGCTTGCCTGGTCTAGTTCACTGAATAACAAATACCCATGGCTTGCCTGGTCTAGTTCACTGAATAACAAATACCCATGGCTTGCCTGGTCGATTGATGTTTTAATATTCACAGGACATATAACAAATAACCATGGCTTGCCTGGTCTAGTTCAGTGGCAATGCTCAACGTAGCTACAGATCTGCTTGGTATTTGAGAATATACCCAATTAAACAAAAAGCAAATTTAAACTGACGAGTTTTGGTGTCATTAAACAAAGGAATGAAATTTATTAGACCACAGTGGTGGTTCTAACCATGTAGACCTGGTATCTTCCTCCACCATAAAAAGCTGGAAATATATCCATATTGACTTAATTCACTCACTCTGTTGTTTTTTTTAACCAATTAAACAAACATATTCATAATAGAAGTTGTAATGGACTCCACTTTCCATTTTATCAAAAGCCATTTCAAATAGGATTATCTATCACATCTACTGTTGTTGGTTTCCCTCATCGAACAACATAATTTCTATCTCACATAAGAACTTACAGTAAACCAACGGTCTAATGTAACAAATGAACAGTCTTATTCCATTTCCTTACTTCCTATATTAGCAATCAGCAGCTGACATTTTGCAAGTGTCGGCCTAGACATTTAATGTCGGCCTTTTTACAGTGTAAACAGAATCTATCACTCAATCTATCACTCCAATCGATCTCTTGTGCTTTCCACACTGTCGCCCACTACACCATACAGAATACCATTCAATCTATTTTTCAATTCCAGAAAATAGTTAAAGAAGATGTTATTAACCTTTTGTCCTGATTTGTTTCTGGGGAAAATTCATCCATTCAAGATGCGCTTTAATCAAAAGCTGTCTACAAGAACTGGAAAGGGGGAAAAAATCCATTTGGGAAAAATAACACCAAAATGTCTTCTGTCATTGGAAAATTATTTGAATCGATTTTTTCATTGAGGAAGACAATATTGCACCTGTCAATATTCCAATTACATTCTTCAGGTATGTCTATTAAGGAAATGAGAAGTTTTGTCAAACTTGACTAAGAGGCAGCCATTCTCATGAAGAATTGTATGACAAAATTTGTTATAAAGGTGGACATATGCTGAATGGCTTCACAGTTGTGTTTGGATACGCTTCACTCTTAGCCTGCTAAACGCAACCAAAATAGAATATGCAAACAGCTTGGAACCAGATCAGATGCCATGTAACTTGTGTCTAATCTGTATGCAAGCCGTGTGACACTCGGCCAATTGTTTCTCCAAATATTGGGCGAATCTTGTGAATTTTAAAATCTAGGCAGAGAACAATTATTTCAGCAGGCTGAGGGTTAAGGTTTATTTCCAGGGTGTAGAGCTTTAACAGGTTTCTTTTATAAGGTAAAATCTAGCAACAGTGATAAAATATTCACACAGTTTTGTAACAATTATCCTAACTCTCTTATACCCTATGGTGTATACTGAAAGGTGGACCCAAGAGCCACCGTAGATAACATTTGGGTTACTTTCAACTACCTACCTAAACCTATTTTTTTTTTTTGGGGGGGGGGGGTGTTTCAGGATATAATTGGGTATTCTATATTTGAACATGAAACTAATTTTGTTGCAATTAATTGGCATACACCAATAGCAGTTAATAAGAATAAGCATAGAATTCAATTTATAGCTGCCGAATAAGAAACATATTCAAAATAAGATCAAATATAATTAATTTTGTTCCTGCTGATTCCATAAAATTTTGTGGCTGTGTTTTGGGGCAATTTAAGTTGCTTTAACAGTATTTCAGTTATATCACCATGGCAAATGCTTGCAATAAGTGAACTCTATAAATACTGTCTTATTGGAGCATCATATAGCAGACACCCCACCCAGTCAAATTATACTGACACTAGGCCCCTTGTGGGCCTGGGGCATGCTAGCCCTTCGCCTGCTGAAAAAAACTGTCGTCTGCCTGGATTTTAATTTCATCTGATTTGCCTAATATTTTAAGAACCACTTGGCTGAGTGTCAAACAGCTTGGATCCAGATAAGTTGCCAAGTTACTCGACGTCTAATCTGGATCCAAGCTGTTTGCAAAATTCTATCACGGTCACTTTTAGCAGGTTAAGGGCTAATGTTGCACAAGAATTTGGACCACTGCTTAACTCTGGCATGATAGTATGAGGTGACTCACAGGGTTTGAATGTGATTCTAGAGATTCTGCATCTCTGATTCTCCAGCAGGTATTAAATTGTTGGATCCATAACCCATATTTTTTTCTCAATGTAAATGAGATGTGGATCAAAGTTGTTTCCTGAATGGCGCCATATAACCTATACAGTGTTGCAGTGCCGTAAAACCCAATAAATAAATCAATCAATACAACACTGAGTGCTAAGCAAAGGAGCTACTAGTACAAAGTTTTAGAATCTTTTGATTTGACTCAGCAGGGGATCAGACCTATGACATCCTGCATGCTAGGCACACACTGTACCACTGGGCCAATGCCACCGTCATAATACTGCCATTGATTTGATGTCATTGTGTATAAATATGTCATGGAATATTCTAATTTCTTTCCATCTTTTTGTCAAACTGAATAATGAAAACTGTTTCACCTGATATTCACATGCAATAAACCAATCTCAAGTTTCCATGACGATGTAGGATGTCGGAACCAGACTTGCAATAAAATCTGCATATTGTTTTATTTGTACAAAGCTGTCCTAATTTTTTTAACCCTGTGAAAGTTTATGAAATAACAAATGTTCATAATACCAAGACAATGTGCAGAGCCAATGTTACAACCAGCTTGATTCAAGGTCAAGGTAACACATAAAGGTCAAAGGTTATTTGACTATATTTTTCTCTACTCGACATCTCTTGAAATTCCTAAAGGAATGTTAAATAATGTGATGGAGACGTTGTTTTTGATCTACTTGTTTATTAACCTGTCTGTCTATCATAAATCATGGCTGCTCGATATCTGTTGAACCATTTGTGCAGAGGATATAACATGCAAACCCCAAACCTCTTCTGGTCCACTTCACCTTCATTTGTTGCTTGTTTATTGATTTATTCCTTAATTGGTTTTTGGTGTTGTCTTTCTTCATTTATTGGCCTCAGTAGAGGACCCCACTATCAGATCATGACTGATTGTAGTCGATATGGCTGTCTACAATATCCAAAAACTTGCAGAGTTTCAGCATTTCATTACCCTTGTGTACTGATATCTGGAATATGACATACTGATTGGTCGGTGTAGAGAAGTTGTCATTACATAGATGATTATATATTACATACAGCTTTGTTGCATTGCACCCTTGGCTATAAAAAGTCTTAGTTTTAAAGACATTTGCAAGCATGAGCTTTGCTATCTTTTACATTTACAAGCACTATAAAGGGAGGTTATTAAAGCAAACTTAGTAGAAGTTTTTAAGACATTTGTAAACAAGAGCTTTGCTGTCTTTTACAATTACAAGCACCATAAAGGGAGGTAATTGAGGCAAACTTTGCAGAATTTTTTTAAAGACATTTGTAAACCGGAGCTTTATTATCTTAACAATTACAAGCACCATAAAGGGAGGTTATCAAAGCAAACTAGGCAGGAGTTTTAAAGACAAAGAAAATAGCATACATGTTAAATGTATTTTACATTGGATCAGTATTTATGTCAAGTGTATACAACAGTGTAATTGTTTTATGACAAATGAATTTTACATTAGAACTTCTTTCAAATACATTTTACTTTGAAATTGTATTTATGTTGACAGTTTAACCACACATACCCACTTTATTGAGTAGCTAGCGATTATAGTCTTTGACTTGTAATCTCTCATCTCTCATCACTGTTGATTCTAACCTTTAAGGTCTGGGTTCTTCACACTTTTCAAGTGTTGAAGCCTTCCAGCTAGCTTTCGGTAAGTCAATGGTTCTAACAGGGTGCTTACTCTGTGACTGATACAATGTACAGAGGTCCCCTGATTCTTTCATTCACCTTTCTTTAGCTGGACATCAAGATATGACTGAAATACTGTGGAGAGAAAGCCATTACTTTCAATTTTTTAAAAGTCTTTTGTTTGAAACCCGTGGCCTTCAGCACCAGAAGCAGGTGCTCTACCATTGAGCTAACTGGGCGGTTTATGATTTTTTTTCCTTCACTGCTATTTGTAAGGGGAATCTCATAATTTCAGTTACTTGCAGAAATGCTAACTTGTATCTGGTTAAAATGCAGACAGGCATGATATCCTTGATAGAATTGAAGTGTTCAAAAATTGATGAGGCAAAAAAAAAACTCGAGAAAACAGAATTGGGCTTTTATGTTTTTCTGCAAGTGGAGTGGTATGATTAAGAAAAAAAGAGTTTTCAGTGATTGGATAAAATGTCATGAAACCAGAGAATTTAAGAAACAAAGCCCTGCTTTTTATTTAATTATCTCGGAAATAATCTGGAATATAGGAAATGTGTCATTATCTATTTGTGGCTTGATTGTGTGGCTTCCTCCTCCGATTGCAATAGCTTCATTGAATTGTTTTGTTTGTTAATTGAACACAAATTTGTTTTACAGTATACCAGAAAAAAAAAAGTTACATGGCTTTAGGCAGAGGTCATATTAGAAAATGTAACATCTGTCAAAGGATTGTTTTCCTGAATGTACGATGAATTACAGCAAGCTTGTTAGAATTAGAGAAACATGGTTGATGTTTGTTTAAAAAAAAGCACAGGGTTTTCAGCAAACATAAAGTTCAGCATATCTGATTTTACTCTCACAGTAGTCTAAGGGTTTTGTTTACATTCCACAGCTAGAAAGGTATATTGGAGATGCCCTCCATTCATGGCTAAATATCACAAATGTGTCTCGTGATGTCATTTAATAAATTTAGAGAATTCAATGTACGACCATGTGTGTGATGTCATCCGCATGTGTGCATATAATGTGTACATGAGCAACCTCCAATTATATATGAGGGGGTCTATTTTGTTTTGACAGAGTTCAGAATCTCATCTATGTTGTGCTTTTCTTGTACCTTTAGTAGAGTAGTGATATACATCGATCTCGTATGACTTGCAGAAAAGAATCAAATAATGGTATTGCCATTTTGAGCTTTATTATGCGTTTAATGATATGGTTATGTATGTATTTATGTCATAAGATAGTTACAGTCCATATAGTATGAATATTTATGTAAATATGAATGTGAGGAATATGCTGACTTGGAGGATGTAAGAACTCATTTACAATTTGACTACAGGAACACTTAGTCACATATCCCTGATATTCTATAATGCCATTCAATAATCACAAATAAATAATGAGGCATTATTATTGGTACAGCAGGGGAGCCTCTTGGCAAATCTAGCCAGTGTAATATCTATTTACTGGTTTATAGACAGTTTGGTGTAATTTTTCAAAATTATTGCTTCTATGTGGTTTTTCTAAAGTGTATGATCAAGACATCAATATTGAAGAGTATTTGATTATAATGTGGCATTTCATTGGAGGAAATTTCCCCTACCTAAATAGTATTCATCAAAAAGAGATATTCTCACACTACATATGTAATAAGTATAACATGGTTGTAATTAAATGATGACTGAAACAGCTACTAGTGCCATCTTGGATTTGCAGACAGGGCACACTTATACCCACAATTATAGAAGTTGTATGATTTATATTTGACCTGTCATTATAAGCTGATTTATATTTGACCCGTCAGTTTAAGCTGATTTATATATTAGACCTGTCATTATAAGCTGATTTATGCATATTTGACATGTCATTATAAGCTGATTTATATATTTGACCTGTCATTATAAGCTGATTTATATATTTGACCTGTCATTATGAGCTGATTTATGTTTGAACTGAAATTATAAGCTGATTTTAACCTGTCTTTCTAAGCATTACTTATATTTGACCTGAAATTATAAGCTGATTTTAACCTGTCGTTCTAAGCATTACTTATATTTGACCTGTCATTGTAAGCTGATTTTAACCTGTTGTTCTAAGCATTACTTATATTTGACCTGTCATTGTAAGCTGATTTTAACCTGTCGTTCTAAGCATTACTTATATTTGACTGGTCACTGTAAGCTGATTTATATTTGATATGTCAGTGTAAGCATTGCAAAACAAAACATTCCACTTTAGATAGTAAAGTTTGTTTGTTTGTTTGTTTGATTTACGTCACTTTCTGCCAGCTAGGGCTAATGGACGTCCCAGAGAGAGGGAAG
>JAULCC010101621.1:0-14163 GCA_032358795.1 Nuttallia obscurata
TATCTATTTTTGAGAATTCATCCTGAAATTTCTTCATACCTTCAATAATTTTTTGGCTCATTTTGGTGTATTCATATCGTGTTGATGAGCATGTGGCAGTGTTTGTGTCAATGATGGTGTGGCTCCTATATTCATACCGTAAGGCGAAGTGGTTTGATGCTGCGACTGCTGGATAGGAGAATATGGCATGTTATATCCAAGATGCCGAACATAAGGTGAAAAAGCCATAGTCGGCGGACCGACTGTTGACATACTGTTTTGAAATTGGCTGCTAGGTGATTGTTTTCGTTTGAGGCTTCCGTTTTGGTTACATTAACACATTTGCCTGAACTCTGACCTCCATTGTCCAGACCTACCGCCGTGTCCACTTTGTCCGAAGTCTTTTGACAACCGGATCTGCGTGTTCTGCGTGTAGACTGTTTACTCGAGTTTAACAAAGGCGATTTTGCTTTTCTTTTGTTTTTTTGATTTTTTTGATTTTTTCCCACTTAAACCACTGGCATTTGAATCTTGTGGTTCCGACATGAAAATTTATGTATAAAGGCACATACCGGGATAGTTTGTAATTAAAAAAATCCGAAAATAAGTGAAAATCCAATGCTTTTATCTCCCGTTTGAACACTGATTTAGCACGGTTCATCAAATGAACATACGAAAACGGAAAAAAAATTCCAAATTCTATTATCATTTCAATCACACTGACCACGAAATTGTACAAGCGTAGTATGCTCGTGCGCTGGCTTGCCAAGTTACGACAGAGGAAAGGTTAGATCTACAGAAACCCGGACTATAAATAGATGCGTAACATATCGAGTGACTGACAAGGGGTTTCATTACACGGGCGCAGGTGTATATAATACGTCAGGATTTTCCACCAAAACGTTCTCAAAATTGAACTAGGTCGTTTCTAAATATTCCTTTTATTTCCATAGTACGTTAATCTGCAAATGAACATAATTGCCTATCGTCAAGTTGTAGAAATGAAAAGCAAAAATATTGCAGCTGAACATTAAAGTTGTTCGTTACGAACCGAACATGTCCAATTGGTTGTGTTTCCCCTGATATTCTGTAAAACAAAATTAATAAGAAATATATACATGGTAGACAGACAGACAAACATACAGACAGATTTGCATGTACAAGTATCAATATATGTACAGACAGACACAGAGAGAGAGACAGAGAGAGAGAGAGAGAGAGAAAGATAGAGAGAGAGAGACAGACAGACACGTTTGAAATGAAATTACCGTCACAGTGAACGTTTAGCCATGTGTGTCTACGGGTATATCTTTCTCTCGTTGTGTAGTGGCTATCTATCATTCAAACGCCAGTGGACAATCTACTATCAGCGAGTCACTTGGATCTGGGTCTTCAATGGATCTGAAATATAAAATATCATTACTTAACATTCTACTGAAATAGCAGCTGTATTACACAACAATAACACGTTGATTACCAGACAACTCAACGAGGAAATCATATATGTTTTGAACATATTTCAGGCTCTATGTTCAGTGACTCATTTACTATTGGAGAAAAATAAAAAATAAAAATAATGAAAAAAAAATATTGAGCAAGTCGAATAGCAAATTTTGTTTTATATTAACATTACCTCTCATGGATAACGGAATGCTACACCTGCAGTAGACGATCCGTTTCCAAAAGAAGCGGTCGAGGATGTGCTTAAATTCAATACCGAGAAGTTGAGAGAGACTTATCAACGGTTACGTCAGCTATATCCATTGTCATCTGTGTTCATGACATTGTCATGTGTGTCCATGACATTGTCATCTGTGTCCATGCAAAACTAAAATCATTCTGAAAGTAACTAATATACACAAGATTTGTACATATACATGAATTTACATGTACACATACACACCCATACATAAGTATTTCCATACATATGCGCACATTACACATATTTATGTATACATACACACATGCATACACGCAAACATACATCGACCTGTACGCACATACATACACACACACAAACACACACACACACACATACACACACGCACATGCACACTCACACACAGATACGTACATCGGGTGCCAAATGAACACTTTAACTCTTAACCCACCAAATGAACACAATGTCTTAGAGTGGTTTTATTTAAAATCCAATTTTGCCAAAGTGTCTTAAAACAGGTCTTTTACATACTTGGGGTAGACTCTGTCATAGGTCCGACTTTGAATTTCTACAGACCAATTGAACGCCTCTGATACACACTACGAAATGAATACCTCTGGTACACACTACCAAATGAACACCTCTGAAACACACTACCAAATGACCACCTCTGATACACACTACCAAATGAACACCTCTGATGAACACCGACAGTAATTGCATGGCAGTATGGTGTAGCCGATTATACCATACGGGACAGCGGTGTGGGGTGTCATAAGTTGTTCATGCATAAATGCAGTGTAGAATCGTGCTATTAGATTATTTTTTGGTCTGGAAAAATATGCACAGACTGGCGTTGTTTCCGTAGACAGGGGTGGCAACTTCCATTTCCCAGTCAATAGAAAGCTGTCAGTCAACAGTGACACCGTATTATGATAATGAACACACCAAAGATGAATATTTTTACCAATATATAAGGGAGGTACTGCTGTGGATAAGTATGAATTACTCATATTTAATTAGTGCTAATTAATGAAAACACTATTGTTATGGCCAAGAAGACGTTTTATTTGGTTTTGTAGGAACAGTTATGTAATGTTTTCCATCGTTTTATTGAATTTAACTCACTAAAAGATCTAGGGGAAACAGTTTGGATTCAGATCAGACGAAAAGTTACTGTATTTCTGATCCAAGCTGTTTGCATATTCTGTTTTGGTCGTATTTAGCAAGATGATGTTTGCGGTGTCTGATCAAGGTCTACAGCTTAACATCCGTCAAAGTCAATAGTGTTTTGTCTGTTGCTACTGCCAACAGTATATACCCTGATCAGAAGCCCCATTGGAATAGTGGCGGCTGGTCTGGAAAGCCCTTTGACCCACTTTGTCGCATTGTCGGTGTCTGCTCCTTTAATTACACAGTATAGTGTGAATAAAAGCTGAACTATGAAACGCCGTTTGCACAAGTATTCAGAGAACCATAGGTTCTCACTGAGAAACCTAGTTTCCCACTGGGAAACTAGGTTTCTCGCTCGCCGTTTGCACAACTAATTGGAAACCTATGATCTCGCTCAAGCCTACAAGGTTTCCGAGAACCATGGGTTTCAGTGGCGAAATGCACAAATATTATGAAAACTTCTGATCTCAGGTGAAAACCATGTTTCCCAATGGGAAACTAGGTTTTCTCAGAGAGAACCTACGGTTTTCTTAATACGGCGTTATGGCACGCCGTTTGCGCAAGTATTCAGAGAACAATAAGTTCTCACTGAGAAACCTAGTTTCCCACTGAGAAACTAGGTTTCTCGGCCGCGATTTGCATAGTATTCAGAGAACCATAGGTTCTCGACTGAAAACCTATGATCTCACATGTTTCGCTTGAGATTTTACGAGTTATGAACTAATACAGGCTTAACTGCGTGTTAAGATTATTCTTATTTCCTGTCGGCCCAGTTATTAATAATAGAAGAATGTGATAAAAACAGCCCTTATATGAGCGAATGAGGTGTGAACGTGTATTGCTTTATTACATCCATACAGGAAGTTTATGTTTTTAACGTGCAAGCGGGTAGCAATATATGATAAATGAAATAAACTTGTGATGACCATAAAATGTTTCACCACAAGGCTTGCAAAGACAACATGAATATTTCTCTTTAATTTCCAATATGTAAGCACTTTTGTATTTATTGTCTGCAGGTTTCTCGAGTACACGACACTCGTGACATTATGGAATGTGGCAAAACATGCTGCTACCCCTGAAGTGCATGAATGGCCCTATTTATTATTCGTTTATTATAGACTTATCATAGTATATACAATATACATAATGCATAAAAACATAAAACATCATATAATATACCATGTCACTCTAAATAGTGGTACAAGAGACTTATATACATAATCATTACACGATCAATTCATTTTTACAGGTATTATCCAAGAACTAAAAATTAAATATGATATCCATTATCTTACAACGTAAAACTTACCACATAAAACTTACACGACTGACGTTAAACCTAATTCCACTTTATAACTTTTCCTAATATACGGCGTAATTCAAAACTGTAAATAAAATATATTTATCTTGAAATTTGACAAAGAAAACCTGCGTCCGGAAAACCAAATCCTTATAAATGCTAAATTATTATATACCAGATTTATATATAAAATCTGGTATATAATATTAATTAAAAAAACTTCTTAAAAAATTAATTATTACATCAAATCAGATTTGTTGAGACCTGATTAACATCAGTTGTGTAATTATATAAGTTCAAGACAGTAAATATGGTCTATAAATATATAATACTTGATCTTCTTTGCAATATTTTGAAGCAGGTTTTGGCACATATTCTTACCATATCTGAATTTTTAAACAAATACACTAACTTTTGTTCGTTTGTATATATATTAAATTTTGGATCACGAAGACAAGCATAATCAATCATTTGTACCCGTTTATCATTATAAAATGGACATGAAATGGACATTTTCAACCACATCCGTACAAAATGGACATACTCTACCACAAACTGGTAACCGTTCATATCGACCTATTTCTAAGCGAATGGGTGCAACGCCAAATCGGAATCTTGACAACGCTGACCTATGACTACGTGGTAAAATCATTGTACAATAGCTTTCAGTGTAAAAAATCCTTAAATAATTTATATGTACGCAGCTTATTTCCACTAGTACTATTTCTACTATGATCAAGGTTAACAATATTAAACCAATTACTTTTGTACTTATCAATATATGCATTATTAGCATTATTTATCACTTGCTGTTTTACTACAACATTATCCATGTTAGTGCAATTATTACAATCAATTGTTGAAAAATTATTTTTAAGTCTGTATGCCCATTTTTTACATCTTGGGCCGCTACTATTATAACAATATGTGTTTACTAAATCGTGTTGTCGACATATGATTTAGTTGAATCTAATAAGAAGACACGGTATTTAACTGTCTAGCAAAGACTGGCTCCATGGCCATATAACCATTGCAGCCAACGGTGCATTACGCGTTGTACCAAGAAACGCTCTCATAACTCTGTGCTGAAAAGCATCAATACATGAAAAAGATCGAGTATCCTAATATGGCCGCACCGTAAGCTACAATGGAACATACCATTGATTCAAACAATTTTGTGAACAGATTATATGGCATACCTCCTATTGCCTAAATTTTTTCAATTAGTAAGCTCTACTGGCTGACTTAAAAACAAAAGAAGCTGTGACTATAAAATCTATAAATTCGTCTAGAGTTAGACCAAGATAGTTATAAAAACTGTCTTCGAAACAGATCTTGGCCTAAAGTGAATAACGTTTGTTTTTGAAGGGTTTATTGACATAAAACTTGTGTTACACCACTTGGATAACAAGTTAAGCATTAGCTGTAAATCGGTCTCAGTTTCAACCAGAAGAACAATATCGTCAGCGTATAACATAATACAAGATGTTTTTCCATTACCAATATCTATACCAATATCTAATGCCTTTAGTTTACAAGCAAAACCATTAACAAAACAATTGAACAGTAAGGAGATAAACAACAACCTTGTCGAAGACCAATTTTTACATCAAACCAATCGGTTTTCAACCCAATTATACGGACACAGGGTGAAACAGAAGTATTTAAAGATTTAATAGATTTTAACATTTTACCATTTACTAATATATTACATAGTTTATTCCACAGCAAATTTCATTTAATAGAACAATAAGCCTTTTCAAAATCGACAAAAGATGTGAATGTGGAGGCTTTCATTTTTATTCGAGTTTCAATAATATAGTTAATGAGGACAAATGATCTATAGTGCTTCTCTTTTTTCTAAAACCATCTTGTTAGTCCTCTTATTTATTACTTTATTCAACCCACCTAGTTAGTATTTGATTCAAAATATAACAATACATTGAAGGAGCAATAGTTGCCCCTGTAAGACAAAGGATTATGTGGATCATTATTACCTGATTATGGGATAGGGTTAACAATACCCTCACCCCCATTCTGATGGAACACAACTGGTGGTAAAACATACGTTAAACAGTATATGTAAAATTGAAACAGATGTATCATTTTAAATATTTCTGCAGGTAAACCTTCTATAGCACATGCTTTATCTTTTTTTTAGAATTAAAAACGTTTTTCTAAAAATAGATATTTCATCCTCAAATTCAGGTATTAAGTTGTTTTCTATTATACTTTTATCATGTACAACATCATACTATCGGATGCATTATATACATTTGATAAACTAGTTAACCATTTATTAAGAACAAAATCATTATCATTATTGATATTTCCTGTATCATCCAAAACGTCCATTGGTATTTTGGTTTTCTTCTGGAAATGCAACACCTATTTTAGCTTTACTTTTCCAAAAATTACAAGAATTTTTTTCAATATCTACCAATAATCATTTTGCAGTTTAAACAAATATAACCTTTTAGTCTTTTGAACTGCTTTGTGTAAATCTTTTCTTCATCTTACAAAATTAATACGCAGTATTTTTCTTTGACATATATTATGACATTTTACATACAATTTTCTGCATGACAAACCATAAAACAGATAGCTTTTCTCCCCACCAGGATTTTCCTATTTTTCTACGTTAATTAGATGAAGAGTTATATATTTTAAAAGTGTGTTTATGGAGCTTTTCTGACATTTCATTATTAATTTATTCACATAAATCTTTATATGAATTATCGATTTCATTTTGAGTAAGTAAACTAGACTCGAGACTAAAAACCATATTGTGTAAACTCGATACAATATTATGATCAGATAAAAAGGATACTGGAATATTACAAACGTCATATTTATTAAATGTTTCGTTTGATTTATTTTGAGGAACTGAATTGTCAGAAACGCTACATGTTATATTCAGATTCCATGGGATAACAGAATGATCTGGAACCGAAATTGGAATACCATCTGTTCTATAAATAAGATCAGATGGTCTATTTGTTGTACATTTATTAAACATATCTAAATTACTATGACTAATTAAACAATAATCAACCACCGAAATGCCTTGTGCACGAATACATGTAAAATCATTATTAATACAATTACGACCATTTAAATTACAAAAGATACCGTCTATAAAAAATCAATCATAACAGAACCATAATCGTTACATGTAAAATCTACAATATTTCTGTTTGGCAGAATGTCAATTCCTTCAATAAAATCAGGCATATTAATAATCTGACTATTAAAATCACCACATATAAAAACTATTCCTTTATCTTGGTATTCATAAATACTTGCTAAAATATTGCCATAAAAAAGCATTAACATCTATGTGCCGTGTTAAATTTTTTTGGCGGTAAATAGTAAACACACGGAAATAAACAAACATTGTCATATTTATGCTGAAGTTTTAACCATAAAATGCCTTCTTTACTATTTTCACAGATAGAAACATCAACATTAACCAACAGGTTGTTTTTATCAGAAAGGCAACACCACCTGACCCGAACCATGCGTTTATATGTGTATTAGATCGGTTATTACCAAACCATGAATTTGTATCTGAATTAAAACCGTTTACATTCCAAAAACCTGCTGCTACCTAAAATTGTTTTGCCTATAATTTCCAGTTCTACTGTAAGATCCTCGATGTCTTTCTTCTCGTCTGGCTGTGTCCCAATCTTGATTATCGTCGGATTACAATGGTCTGCTTTGACGTGATTGCCAATTATCGCAGTTATCTTGGTTGTGTCGTCTAACTATTCTATGGGCACCAAAGCACATATTACACAGGGCCGTTAATCCCCTAACTCCTGCGTTGTTATAATGTGTAGGTTCAATAGGCCACCAACGTTAAGAGTATGACGCGAAAATTAGGTAGTTTTCGGTCAGCCAAATCACCTTTTTATTCTTAAAATTAAAAAGTTTGCGGTGTATACATAACCGTTTGTTGTTTGTTTGTAATAACTATATATAACCCGAACATATTTATTTAGTCTTAGAATGGATAATGCATCATCAAACATATGAAATAAAAACGTTTCTCAAATTGCCATGACATACTTAATTATCTATAACCATACATTATTTATAAATTGATTTACCTTAAGAGTAAATAACTTAAAATCGAAATTGAATTATGAAGATAACCCATATAAATAACAAATTTTCAACTTTAACTCATTTTCTTAGTTCATTCATGTAACAGAAATGATTTAATAGTTAAAGTGAAATTATTAAGATCATATTTCTGTCAGAATTACAACTCTCTCTCTCTCTCTCTCTCTCTCTCTTTCATGATATGAACTAAGGCTACACATTCTCGAAAAACTAGGAATGAAAACCCGTTTTGAGCCACATTATGACAACGATGCATTGCCAGTTTTCAGATTTTGATTAAGGTGCCAGCTCACTACTCTTTCTTTGTTCATATCATAAAGTTCATTGTATTTATAGAAAACATACAAAACTGAAACAGCAATAAACATTTAAAATTTTACAATATCACATTAATAGCCTGAAATAATGTACAGAGGGGTATTCCTCCACCGGTAATGAGCTGGACAACGCGATATGACTGAAATACTGTTAAAGCGACGTTAAATTCCAAATAAACAAAAATTGTTTCATGTCATGTTTATAAAATAAATTGCAATATAACAATGCCAATTATTATGCACATTAGCTTTCTCTCTCTCTTTCATAAAATCAGCTTTAGACCGGAATTCTTTCAATTTTCCAATTGAAAACTATGATTTTAACGGCAATTCACGAAATACCACTTTTCTTTTTTCTATCTCTTTATCATCATGCAGACGAAATTTACAGAAATGCTTACATATTTGAAATAAAGATAAAATATTTACATATATTCACTTTGTCAAATCTCGTGGTGTTATATTACAGCAATTGCAACATTGCAAAAATAGCTCTATCGAAATCTCTCTCTCTCTCTCTGTCTTTCTCTCTCTCTGTCTCTCTCTCTTGACGAAATGTGATAATTGCTATTTTTCCGTTAAAACATCTTCAATACTCTGACATAGCCAACAGACAGATAATAAAAGTAAGACACATTTTTAAACCATCGAAAATTATATCAAGCCTCATTTCAATTACAAATGCCGGCAGTAACTTTATCTACTTACTTCTGAGAAGACATTCACTAAAAACTACTGTCAAAATGATGTTGAAATTTGACTTTCGACACTTGCACATGCTACAGGGAAGTGTCGAAATGCTGTTGAAAATTTCGGCTGTTGACACGTGTAGAAACCTTGGAAGTGTCGAAATGGTGTCAAAATTCGACACTAGATGTCACTATCAAAAAGTGTCAAATCTTTGATATAATTCGACTTTCGACACGTGCTGAAATTCCGCGGAAGTGTCCAAATATTGACGCTCGACACCAGCAAAAATTCCGCCGAAATGTCGAAATGATGTCAAAATTCGAAGCTCAACATTTACAAAACTCTCAAAAAATGTGGAAAAGTTGTCGAAGTTCAACATTCGACACTTGCAGAAAGTCGGGGGAAGTGTCGAAAAATTCGTCGAAATTGCAATAACTGGGGAAGTGTTATAAATCTGTCAAAATTCGACTTCTGATACGTGCAGAAAGGTCGAGGAAGTGTCGAAATAGTGTCGTAACTCGACGTTCGAAAGTTTCAAAATCATTGGGGGAAGTTTCGTGTCAAAACGTTGTCGATTTTCGAATTACAACATTTGCAGAAATTCCGCGGAACTGTCGAAATGATGTCAAAATTCGACGCTCAACACTTGCACTAACTCACAGAAAGTGTCGAAAAGTTGTTGATATTCAACATGCTACACTTGAACAAACTAGAGAGAAGTGTCGAAAAAATGTCGACTGTCAACTTTTTACACTTGCAGAAAGTCCTCGGTAGTGTTGACATTTTATTTTCGACATTTGCAGAAACTCCGAGGAAGCATCGAAATAGTGTCAAAATTCGACTTCGACTATTGCACAAACTATGGGGATGTGTCGATAAATTGATGAAGTTCGACTTTCGACACTTACAGAAACTCTGCGGACCGTGTGAGAAAATTGTCGAAATTCGATGCAGAAAGTCTTTGGAAGTGTCGTAATTCTGCTTATTGCCTGTTATAGTCTTATCACTGTATAAAATTAATAAAACAAATTCAACACAAAATATGATGAGTTGCAAAAATATATATTAGTTTATATCTATCAAACAGGAAAGTGATTAGGAGATATATATATTATTTTTGCCTTAGCTACTTTTTCACTTTTTAAGAAAAGACTAAACATTACGATAGAGTGTTCTCCTATGCGAGTCCGTGTGTTAAGAGTCCCCCGGTGAATCTCACCTGAGTCAAAAATGGTACTAGTCGATCATTGCTTGAAACGTTGTGTTTAATAATGTCTGTGGTGTGATAAGATACTATGATACAGTGTAGAAAGCATTTTATCATAATGATTTTAAGTATGGATGTTAATGAACCTTGCCAACAGCTTAGCTATGTGATTGAAACTTCTCGTCTGAATTTTCAATATGCCTAGTTTTCGACAAACCACTCTATCAAAACATAACATTATATAAACTTATCTGAAATAGCAATGCATAACCAGAATACATTAGCCATGATATCATCTTACATCTCTACAATAACTAGAGCAGCCGAACTGAAAAGAGTTTTGTTAAGCAATAATATAGGTCGTCAGATTACTAATATCTCAACGCAAATCTTAAGAACAATTTTTATGAGACACAAATGAATTTTTCTGTATTCATATATATTTTAACACATTTTAGATGTATTCAGTTGTACCTGTGAAATCTAATTAAATATCTACTGCAGCAACTCAAATTTCCATTTTCTTTGTATACAGGTGCAGTAAATTTCCGTTCTGATGAACATTAGACAATAAACATACCACTGGTGGCAGATATTTCAACCTTACATCCTTGTATCCTTTCATTACGATAAACACGCTATTGTCAACTATGAAGAGAATGCTATGAAAATATGGTGCATTATTATTATTATTAATAGGTGTGAAAGATGTTGAATATATAAAGTGCTTGCGATTTATTTTATACCTGGTGAAATATTTTTTTTTATAAAAAGACATTGTACGCAATGTATTTGGCAATATAAACGGCGGGTACGGCAACTTCTGTTTTATAATGCTCGCTCCATGCTTCTATATACTTGATGTATACAACATTATATACGGTCCATTGTTCACTATGATGATGATACTTTCCGGTATTCTCTGAGTATATTCTATGGAGGGGGTGTTAATCTGTCCGGCTACACCTAGTTTTGATCAGTTATGAAAAAACGAGAAAGAAATACGATAGCTATAAAGATGTTGGGATAGTGTGAAGTCCTTAATCTTGCCTTGTCAAATACTTATTCTTAGACTAGAGCGTTCTTATACGCTCTTGTCTGAATCTGCAGAGTTCACTCAGTCAAAAAACTAGCTTTCTCAGTGAGAACCTATCGTTCTCTGAATACTTGTGCAAACGGCGTGCCATACTGAACAATCACTGTTTTGATATTCATAAATTTGTTTTGCAGTTCGCAGTTCGCTAGTCTACAGTTCGCAATTCGAGTCACGAACTGCGAAGTGGCAAATAGTCTTTATCTTAACCGCTAATTTGGAATAACATTGATTTGCATTGCGTTTTTTGAATAGGAATCTCGTGTTTGGTTTGCAGTTCGGACTTCGCATCGCAAATTGCAACTGGTTTGCAGTTCACGAATCGAACAGCGAACTATGAACTGACAATTTCTGTTCGCTATTCTGATAGCAAACTCGGGTTACTAATTTGCAGCAGCCATTCGAACCACAAGATTGGAACTCCTGGAATCGCACCCTGAGAACCATGAACTTGTCTGAAGTTTGCATTTCGCAATTCGATTTGTCTTCTTTGTAAAGCAAGGATGGCTTTTTTAACAAGAAATCACAAATTGCCAGTTGAAACAGGATGGAGAGAAATCCAAACACGTGGTAGAAAATGTTCATCCTGCAATGACATTGGCGACGAATTTCATTATTTACTAATATGTCATGAATTGATTAATTAAAGTACTAATTACATCCCGAAATGTTATTATACGCGCCCCAGTATGTGGAAATTTACAGAGTTGCTGAAAGCAACCATAGATTTCTGCTCTTTTTCTTACAAAAGATGTTAAGTGTGTCAAATCCTAATCACGATACATTTTTAAGACAACGCGTATGGAGTTGTTAATTACCAATAAGAACAAAGAGTTAAGAACTTGTTCAATAGTCGTACAATGCCTTTTATTGTAAGTATTTTTAGAAATGTGTGTATATGAATATAGCATCGTTTTGTTAAGAGGAGATTTGGTTATGTTCTACGGTGTATCTGCTCAGTAAAAACTGTATTAAACTTGATCGTTTCTGACCGCATATATATTTGGTTGAATTAAGATAATCAGATGCCAACTATTGCATGTAGACATATAAGTACATATTTAGTCGTGAAAAAAATGAAAAAAATGATTCCTGAATATGAATTCACAGTTAAGCCTTGTATATGAATGATCAGTTTAGCCGTAAACATGAATTAACCGTTTATTCTTGTACATATATGGACTGTGTAGAGTGTAAATGAATGCACAGTTTAGTCCTGAATATGAATGCACATTTAGGCGTGTATACGTATGAAGAGTGTAGTCGTTTTGTACACACAACTAAGTCAAGTTTATGAATGTACATTTTAGTCGTGTATATAAATGTACAGTTTAGTCGTGTATATGTATGCTTGGTTTTGTTGTTTATATGAATACACAGTTTAATCGTGTGTATAAATGCACAGTTTAGTCGTGTATACTTACGTATAGTTTAGTGGTGTATTCAAATGCATCGTTTAGTCGTGTATATGTTTGCACAGTTAAGTCGTGTATATAAAAAACATTTAAGTCATGAACATTAATACATAGTTTAGTCGTGTTTGCGCACTTTAGTCGTGTATATCTATTCACAGTTTAGTTGTGTATATGTATACACAGTTTAGTCGTGTATATGTATTCACAGTTTTGTCGTGTGCATGAATACACATCCTTGTCATGTTTATAAATGTACAGTTTAGTCGTGCGTGTATATGAATGCATAGTTTAGTCGTGTACTTGAATGCACAGTTTAGTCGTGTATATGTATGCACAATTTAGTCTTGTACATGAATGCACAGTTTAGTCGTGTATATGTATGCACAATTTAGTCTTGTACATGAATGCACTGTTTAGGCGAGTATGTATACAAAGGGAAAAGGTAAGGTTTCATCGAATAATGAAATGTTATTGGGTAAGGCAATCTCCCTTATAGCTGATATTAGAGAGAGTAAGACTGCACTTATGAATGATATGCAATTGGATGAGGCAGTCGGCCATTCAATTGAAATAAGAGAAGGTAAGATTGCATCCATGACTGATATGTGAATGAATAAGGCATTCGGCTTATAGCTGATATAAGAGATGAAAAGATTGCACCCATGAATAATCTGTGAGTGGATAAGGCAGTTGCCTTTATAACTGATAAATGTGACGGTAAGGTTGCACCCATGAAGGAAAATGTGAATGGATAAGGCATTCAGCTTGAAGGCTGATATAAGTGAAGGTAAGGTTGTATTTATGAATGATATGTACATGAATAAGGAAGTTGGCCTGAGAACTGATATAACTGACGGTAAGGTGTCATTTATGAATGATATGTACATGGATGAGGCAGTTGGCCATATAGCTGATATAAGGAAATGTAAGGTTGCAATTATAAATGATATGTACATGGAAAAGGCAGTTGGCCTTATAGCTGATATAAGTGACGGTAAGGTTTCATTTATGAATGATATGTACATGGAAAAGGCAGTTGACTTTATAGCTGATATAAGGAAATATAAGGTTGCACTTATAAATGATATGTGAATGGATAAGGCAGTCGGCCTTATAGATGATATAAGGAAAGGTAATGAAGAACTTATAAATGATATGTGAATGGATAAGGCAGTCGGCCTTATATATGATAAATGAG
>JAULCC010101732.1:3606-14162 GCA_032358795.1 Nuttallia obscurata
AAATATTCAATGTATTTGCACTGGTAATTTAGATTGTCACAGACTAACCAATTATCAACCTGCCCATAAGTCTTTGCTCATAATCAGCTTATCCAAAATATTTAAATTTTATGAATTGGCGAATTCTAATTTCAATCCAAGCATTACAGAGCAATGGGGTATTGTTGTAAATATTTTCCAATCTATAACTTCATTTCTAACAAAGTCAAACAATGTAAAAATTTCTAAAAAATTAAAACACAGCAAGTTGGAAACTAAATGTGTATCTGTCTTCTACTAACACATGGGTTTATATTAAAGGTCATTTGAACATACTTGTATGTTACTTTTAAAGGAAAACCCTACACAGTACTTTAAACTTATCTATTTTAGCTGAACTATGTTGAAAGCCTGTGGCTTGTAGAAACACTTTCCAGTTGGTTTCCTGGGTAAACCAGTAATTGGTGTTGGATGATGGTTAGATGAAAAGCCTTCTTAGGGCTTGAACTTGAAACCTCCTGAGCACAAGGCCGACACCATATCCACTCCACCTACACAAAACTTGGTTGAATTATATGTATGATGTTTAACGTACAAGAAATATGCTACTCAACACACCTATTCTTTCAAAGAAAGATATAGGGATAACCTTACTGTTGTTTTGACTGGCAGAATGTAATGACATTTGACTTGCCATTTGTATAAGAGAACTTATGTAACACAGATTATTTCATTTCACTTGAAATGTTCACGTGTGACTTAATAGTCATTTCACATAATATATTAAATCAATCTATTCCAATTTTCTTTCAAGTCAAACAATGTCTAACACCATGCCAGGCAGACACACCGACACACATACTGACAGAATAACTCTTTATGCCTGTAACAGGAGTGATACAGGAGCATAAGTTATTACAGTAACATTTGAATAAAAACAAGCAGTTAACACTGGAATGGTCTATGAAACAGAAGCAGAATGTAAGGCGACTGACACGTCCCTGATTTGCAGTAAGTGTATTACATACAGCACAATACCTTCACTGCTCCAATCTATTAACAGACATTACAGGATTAAGTTTTAACTAATTCCATTATATGAATCAAAATAAAGTCTCACAATAATGCTACTAAATGTACTCAGTCAGCTAATTTATCTAGCCATAAGTCTGATATTGAGTTAGCATATCAAATTTTTCTGCTACGACTGGACCAATACAGTGGTTGTTTCCTGCTGGCAGTATTGTAGTTTTGAAATGTTCTCTTGTGACTGAGTCAATTCAAATCATATTTGAAATCAATCTATTTATACTTCATACCAAGGATTCCCATGTTATTAAAGAATTACAGTGAACGGTTTGGCCTAATTCATCACAACATGCCACTAGATAAAAATTTTGACTGAATGAGTAAAAATATTATTTCAATATATATTACATGTAATTACCGTGATGTTGAAATCAAATCTTGACGACTAAATCCCAAACCCAATAACACTCACTGGTGCGGAATGTCAACAATATATACACTAGTCTCACTAAAATTTTGTGTTTTCCAATTCCATAAGGTCTATGAAGTGCAATAACTTTCAACACATTCACTGAAACTGACCATCCAATTAATCGGCACATTAATATTTTCGCTTTTCATTCTTGAAATGCCGTAATTGAAAAAGGTCGAATTAACTATATACTTCACCAAATTCTTATGTAATAGATATAAGAAGTTCTGCATGTATGTTTTTCAAACATTTAAAGTTTAAGGGTGCCATCTAAACCAAGTTGTTGGGACTTATCAATGGACCCTTATCATTCCCTTAGTTAATAAGCCAATAGAGGTACAAATAAAAATGTACATTTTACTTGTTAGCAAATATTTCTAAATTGTGGCATCTGTGTTGAAGGTATAATCACTGAATAAAATGATACTTCCCCTGATGCATTTGCTGCTAACTGCATGTTTATCTATTTGATTGTCCTTGGGCCTATACTGTTTTGAGATGTTAGTGTTTACATGAGCCTAATTAGAAATAATTCATGCTAAAATACATTCTAAATCAACAAATAGTGACTTCAAATAAAACATCTAAAAGTTTATATTTACTTGTAAAGTGAAGGACATTTTATCAAGGTGCATGCTGTATCTGGTTTACAGAAAGAAGAGATACACATACTCCTCCATTCTAACTTCTTGATACGGAAGACTATTACAGATTAAACCACTATAACAGATATGTATGTACCAGCACCAAGTGCCTATATGTAACAGTTATTATGCTGTATGTATACATTGCTAAATTTCTAGGATAATGTTAATGTTATGATGAATGAGACTGTTCCAATATTGAGGAGTCTTGCACTTGTGCTAGTATTCCAATAAAATAAGATGCTGTATCCACTTCCAGTTCTTGGTACCTTCGGATGAATGCATGCTCCTGAAACATGTAAAGCATTCATTTAACAGTGAAACAAAGTTTGACTTAATGTTCAGACAAAGACAAATTTTGGATGGAGCTAGTAGAATATTTTAATGCTATGACAGATTCTTGTAGAATATCAAGTAAAAGATATTAAAATTTAAACTACTATCACTGTATGAATTGACACACTATTGAAAACATTCAAATTATGGTTATTAAAGGATGTCTGTTTATATTAAGCAGGCAGATACATAGTAACTCATTTTGAATCTGAGATATAATCTGCATCATAAAACTCATCAAATCTTATTAGTAGATGTGGCTGATGACTACAGAAAGCTAACATTCGTGGTTCCATCTGGATGAGCTGTTAGATACAGCTAACTTGGTTTGATATTTCCAAATGCACTCAATCTGAAGACGAAATTTTTTCTGACATGTGGAAAGCATATGAGATTCTAAGATTAAATCAAGTATTTGCTTACTACAGTATTAAAGTGCTGTACTCACCAGTAACTTGTTGTACTTAGGCCTTTGTCTTTCATCTTTTGTTAAACTGAAACAATTCAAAATTCAATGATCAACTTTTCTCAGCAATGAAATTTTCAACCATTATTATTATACTGAATATCATTGACAAACTAACTTTATTTGAGCTATTTAACTTCACGTGAACATGTAAGAATATTTTGATGACATACAGAAAATAAAGAAATAAAGCATTGGAAGTGTGTTTTTCAAAACACATTCTTGAACCAAGTCTTAAGAGTCTAAGAATTTTCTCAAGAATTCTTGGTAAATTCCAGACCTTAGCTGAAATTAAACTCTGAGCAAAACATTTTTTCACTAAAGTGCTTAATCAAAATAAGATGAAGAGAATAATAAATGAACCGAGGAATTTCTTTAATGACAATAATAAACTGTATACAATTACTTAATATCAAATTAATCCAGAATTAAGCTCTTTTTTTGGGTAGTGATGAGGTTATATTGCTATATTTTAAAGTATGGCCACAGTCCTTGTAAATAGTGATTTTGCCATTGTCATGGTTTCGCAATTTGTCTACTCTCACTTATTATGTTATCAGTAACTTGTTTATGCTGTTGAGATGCTGTTTATACTTAGAAAATTTATTTACAATTTTTTTTTTATTCATATAACTTCAGTCTGAATTATCATAATACACTATCATTAAGTCTTCATCAATTAGTTAATACGGATGAAAATATTCATTAACCACTTAATTTCTGGATTAATAAAAGAAGTTAGGATAATACCATACCAAGTATTTAGGAAATTGACAAAGTCTTCGGAAAACCTTCCCTCTGATGAGCTCAGCTGAGGGGCTGGCCCTTGTACAACTTGTGTGAGCTGATCAAATACACTGTTCCACTTCGGGTATGGGAACCTGCCTGTGGCCAACTCCATCTGCCAAAAAATGATAGAAAAGATATGTTTGATGCAACTCTTCAGACAAGATTTCCATTCGAAACAAGGTAAAATGCACTCTATCAATTTTTGGAAGGATATACATAAATGTATGAACAGAGGATCAGAAGAAAATAATGTTTCAACTGATATAAGCCACTCAAAAGCCAGCCAGAAGACCTGCTGAAATATAACTAGCTGAGCATAAACACAGCTGTCATCAAGTACAATCTCATTCCTCAATCTAACGAAGATGAGATGTATGCTTTTCAGATGGCCTTAACTATATCTAATGAAACCAGGGTTGGCAGAAAGCAAAGCTCAATATCAATTATGCCATATCAAAAAGAAGTAATGTAAAAAAAACTTGTAATCTAATTTAATGCAACATGAATAATTTTTGGCCAATTTTGTTGGCAAATTCATGGTTGCTTCTTTATAATTATATTTTAATTTTTTGTCCTATTTTCCATCTTTATCTGTCACAGAGGTTAAAAACTACAACTAATGCTTGATATACCAATGGAAGAATGTAAGGTTATATTGTCTGGAAATGTTATTATTAGTCAACAACTTATTTCCTAATCAGAAGTCAGATTACAGTTCTTTCAAGTATGATTATCTAGCTGTGTGTATGTCTTGAATACCTTTACTGTTTTTCTTTTAATGTAGCTGCAAATAGTCTACTGATGGACATGTAAACTGACAAAGTGTGCATCATGATATTTTTAGATTAGGGTTCATAATAGGGCATATATAATGCAAAGCTACTAGCAGATTTTAAACCCTTATTCAAGAAATATATATAAGATATTTACCACAGTTATGCCCAAACTCCAGATATCTGAGCGTACATCATATCCTTTACTTGAAGCTCTTGGATCTATTCGTTCAGGCTGTAAGACAATGGAATGGGACTTTTTTATCACAAACACGTAATGCTGTAGTAAGGAGGCTATCACATTAACCACTCAGGAAGAATTTGGGAAAATTTTCTAACTGTATCAAGTAAGAATAATATCAAACTAACTTCAAAAGCATGTTTAAAATGTTTATCTTTTCACTGATGCTGAATAAATCTAAAGACATGAAATTAATTTTAAGTGCTTTAATATTACAGACAGATATTTAATTCAGAAAGGTACATAGTACACCATCTACAATACATACCAGTTTTACAAAACTGTCAAAATACACACACAGGATACAGTCTTTTTATTTGTCATAGGAAACTTAAACATCTTACTTTATCTTTAGAATAAGAAATAGTCATAGAAAACAAATCTCTAAACATTTTGTGTTTGCTTGATAGTATTATTGAATTTAAATTTATATTTAAAAGATATATAAAAGTTCCTTTTCCCTTTATTTAGAGAAGAAAACTTTTCTATAAATACTTCTTCAGAAATATGCTAAAAGCATTTTACTAAAATCAACCTAAACTATGAATAGGCAAAGTCATATATGTCAACTTACAGCCATGTATGGTCTGCATCCTGCATCCCTACTTTTGGCTATGGAGTCTACTAGTTGGCCACTGATTCCAAAATCACAGAGCTTAATATTGCCTTTCCTGTCCAACAGTATATTGGACGGTTTCACATCTGTAATATACACATGTAATGTACTGATTTGAGCAAGAAGCAAGAATGAATGCCAATGATGATTATATAACTCTTTACATGATGGAGTTAGACAAATATCATTCAGTTATACCATAACAAGTGTCCCAAAACATACGGGCATGAAAAAAAAAAATCATTTTTATTTAATGGTGTCCCAATACATATGGTGTCCCAATACATACGGTAATTACTGTATCTTTCAACATGACAAAAAAAAAAGAGAAAAACCTCAATTTAATCAATGCCATGGAGTTGATTAGTCTTAACTGTCATTAGAAAATGCAAGTATCACTACAGTATCAGCATTGAAGTGTTACTGATTCTCTACAGTGGATGTTCGACTTGTGTCTTACTCTGTACTGTCATTTACAATACATTTCTGTAGGAGTGCACAATATGAGTCTTGAAGAATTTCAAGTTAGCATTATTATAATACCTGATTTGAGTTTATACACTATTACAAGGAACAACATAAAACTGGAAAATGATTACCTACTTACAATATTTGGGATGGGAATGAATAGGGATATCGGTATTCAAATATTTGTTTGCATTATTCAAATATTCAATATCAGTTGTTACACTGATAACTTGATACCATCCAAAGGCTTAAATATACAAACATATGAATGTCTGAATAAATATATTATTTTATTGAAGGTACATGACATAGACTTCAAATGAAACAAAGAGGCACTTAAGAATAGCCTGTCTTTCTAGCCACAAAGTGACCTCCCTTATCTGGCCAATCATCTCAGTAATTTCCTAATACTTGCTCTGATCGTCAGTTTGGGTGAAGGGTAAATTCTCAATTTTTACCTGGTTTTACTATTTAGAATTAAAGTGTTTAATAACCAGTTGCTAGTGATTAAGCAATTCTTGCAAAAACATCCCATCAATATAAAACAAATATTTGGATTCAAAATGAACAGTTGAATATTTGACCGTTTTATGGATATTCGTTCCCATCCCTAAATAAAATCAGTTAACTGAAACCCACAGTGTTTTGCCTGCAATTTACATTTCTTTCATAATTCATCAAGACAAATAAGTATAATCTGAGGTAAGATTTACACACTCAGGAAATTAGAACCCTGTCAGTAAAGGAGTTATGCCTTACACCTATTAACATTTCTGTATTCTGAAGACTGAAAAAAGATGTTTCAAATCAAAGGTAATGAATTTACTTTTGCTTACAAAGTTCTAACTAATACTTTAATTTTCTGACAGGATTCTCCATATATGTTTAAAAGACTAATCTCGAGTCACTACTAGAGCAGTTCATCATTGAATCATTATGACAAATGGTAATCAGCAACAATTAATGATTCTGAAATCTTACCTCTGTGTATAATTTTCAACTTTTCCTTCAGATAGTTTAAAGCTTTAACTGTCTGTAAAGTAAAACAAGTGTGTTAGGAAAAACAGTCAGTGTGAGCATGCATATATAAACAGAGGATCTTAAATGAGTGTTAATTCAATATCATATTTATGAAACAAGTTGACTAAAAAACATATGACACGAGACTTGGCAAGTATCATATGATTTTAGTCAACAAGTATAATAAATATGATATTGAATTAACAGGAATGTAAGATTCTATTTAGCACATAAAGAGAAATCTTAAGAAAATTGTACAACTATACACACTAGACAAAACGTCTACTGTGTATGGTTTTACCATTAAAAGCGGGATTAGGAGCGCAACATTATAACAACGCCCTGCCGAAAATGAGGTCATATGCAACGTCAGCAGATGATACCTTGTTATTCAATTGAGAGCGTTTATCAAACAGTTTTATGTTATTTTATGTAACTAGTTACATATGATATTTATGTCACTGCTTTATGGCACTTCCAGAGGCCAGTTTATGTGATAAAAGAAATTATGATCTGGTTGAAAAATGATTCAAAAGTTTCAAAAATGATTTTCTTTTATGATGGCCCTATAAGCACTCACTTATGTGATGGCAGCCATTTATTCTTTATAAACAACAAGGACAAGTTTCCCCATACAAATATATAAGTGCTAACATCTTAGCTCTGGCATTAATGGTTTCAGAGATGTTGATTGAAGATGTAAAATAAGACCTTCCTATAACAGGGTCAAATTTGACCCCATGATCACCATTTGCACAAACTTAGTAAAGGACCCTATATGATATAACATACAAGATATCTAAACTCTAGTATCGTTTCAGAAAAGATTTTTTTAAAATCAAAATCTCTCAGTGATGTTTGAAAACTATACTTACTGCTACTGTAATCTTTCCTAAAATATCTTCTGGTATAGATGACTTCAAATGACAATAAATAAATTTGTAAAACTTGTCTAAAGAAATATCCATCAACTCCATGCATATCCAACAGTCTCCCTGAAAACAAAAATAAATTACTGATTGTGTTCCTAGTTCAGACTAATGCTTACCAAAGTTGTACATGTATTTATCATATCAATTCTGCCATAAACCAGTGGTAATTATTGGAGGTATTCCATTTCATCAAACAGGTGTTATGTGGAAATCTTGTGTGTCAATTGTCTTAATTCTTAAAAAGTATTAATATTTTTAAACCTGCTGTCAATATGGATATATAATGAAAAATTAATATTATTTAGAAAAGTAAATTTGAATGTAATGATATTGTTTTGACAAGACTTACTAACAGCGACATAATCCCTACAATAACATTTCCTTGGAAAAGATGACATAAAAACATTACACTTGAATCATACATATCTGTGATGAGTAATTATGCTGAACAAGCATGTTACAATTTAACATCATAAACAAATGATAATTAAATACATTGGCATGTGTGATTCTATTATAAAGGAACTAAACTTTAAGAAACGTTAGGTAGACATACCTCCTTAAACAAAGCACCATAAAACTGTACAATATAGGGACAATCATTACTCCTCATGACGGCATCCAGCTCCATCAACATCTGTCTCTGCTCCTTCTCATCGACAATAGAACGAATTCTCTGATATACAAAAATAACATTCATCAATGACTGAAATCAACAAGACTTAGTGTAGTTGCTTTATTCATAAATACAGGAATTCAGATTTCCTTTTAACATATCAACAGTACAGTTTTATCTTACTTTTGTCATTTTAGAAAATATGTCCAAAGCAAATGCTTTCTTAAACACACAAATTAAAAAACCATCATATAGCATCAGTGCTTTCTTTTACAACATACTATTAAGTTCCAGACCCTTCTTTAAGGGAAAATATATCATAAAATCTACTACAAACAGAAATAAAATTCTTGAGATAAATTCAAAATTGGAGAAAAACTGCATGACTTAACAAACAATGTTCATTGAGGGAAAAGGCTAATTGAATGTGCCTGATATTTAAAGGGCAAGATATTTTATCATAATAGTTTTAGATTGTGTTAAATTCCATACACTGCTTCAAACAGACTTTGCGGAAGAATAAAAGCCTGGTTGCTATTTTGCAAATTTTGTAAACAAAGCTCAATATTTCCTTCATGGAAAATCGCTGACCGTTTGGATGTAATCTGCTGCACCTACCTTCACTGACATTATAGTGTTACTTCTCTCATGTAACATTTTATTAACAGTGCCATAGTTGCCCCGTCCTATTTCTCCCAAATCTTTCAGATCATCTGCTGTGAACTCATATATCTGAAAAATGGTCATAGATCTAAGTATACAACAGAACAAAAATAAATTCAGCGCAAGAAATTTCACCTATAATTTCTTTTGTCTTTTACATCTTTCAGTAGGCTTTATTTCCATCATCTTGTTAAGTGTTTGGTATTTATCACATTGTAGGAATGTTGTGAACAAATTTACAGACAAAAAAGCATATCCCTACAGACAAAAAAGCATATCTCAAATGGCTAAATACAGCCATGTGAACAATTTTACTACACAAATTAATGAAACAAATATCATCAATTGGAATTTTAAAAAAAAAAATGTCTACTATCAAAGTGTGATGCACTGGGAGACAATTTAAGATTTCTGACTTTCCAATCATTCAGAACCAGTATTTATTACTGTGTTTTAGCATATTTCAATCTTATAAAGTTGAACTAGAAGAGTATTTTTATCAAGTTTCTTACCTGGTCATGAATTTGTAATTTTCCAGCAGAGTCCATTCCATGTGAACGTAATCTTTCACTGTCACAAAAAGAACAAGACTTTAGTATCATTGCATACATCTCTTAATGCCTTTTAGAGAAAGCGTTTCAAAAGAATTCTGTTCATGCTACACGTTAGTTCAGATGCTGTGTAAGGCAATGTTTCAAGACAAGAACCAGGTAAAACGCTTATATCAATTGTACATAGAATGATTTAATACATAAGTCTGTATGTTCAACAATGTCATGTTCCTAAATGATAGGGTGGTATCAGCAAAAATACTTTTCAACAATTCAAAATAGAAAAAGTGAAATGTTAAAAATGTTTGATAATTCTGTAGCTGCATGTATCATACTTTTTCAGTTGCAAATACTAACAGTTTTAACTTTCATATTTTTTGTTGAGATTGTTTGAAAGACAGTATATATGGCAACCAAAAGGTTATTTTGTTTTGTTTGTTTCGTTTGTTTGATTTACGTCACTTTCTGTCAGCTAGGGCTAATGGATGTCCCAGAGAGAGGGAAGCGGATACACAGAACTCTTCTGTAGATAACTATGGTTCTTTAATGTGCCCAGTGTATAGCACTGATACACGTTGGAGCTGAACCCCGGCCGGTCACTTTATCCTAACACCTACAAACCAGTTGTAATGCTAATTCAAATCCTGAGCGTCAAGGAGGTTAATTATGGCAACTATTAGGGGTAAAGCTGCCAAATAAGGGTTTTATTAATTTCAGTCAAGTTATGCCTTTGACTATGAGTATAATAAGGACAATTTGCTCCACTGATTAGGATACACAATACCTTCATGACCGACTCATGACCAGACATATATATATATAAACAATAGTTTTACTTGTGTTTCTTTCAACAAATTTTCCATTCTGAACATTAATTATTATAAAGATACTACTTTCAGTCATACAGTTAGACAAATAATACATGCATGAATCTTTTTTCTGTGCCTTCTAATCTAGGGCT
>JAULCC010101843.1:0-14160 GCA_032358795.1 Nuttallia obscurata
AACCTTATCTTGTGGGTACTCTTAAGAATCGCCTTGTCGAGGCGATTCTTAAGAGTACCCACAAGATAAGGTTTGGTAGAGAAACATGGAAAACTGTAACTAAATTTCTCAAAATACTCACCTTATCTGGAGCCCTGACAAGCACTGCTCAGCTAAAGAAGGGTGCATTATGCAAATGAAGAATGTTGCAGTTGATATGCTCTTGTTAGAGTTTGATAGGAAATGAAGTAAGGCAGAATTAATGCAAATTTTCCATTCAGACATGGCTGAAATAGATCCCAGAGCTACATTAACTGCTGCAGGAAATATGAGTTAATGGCAGCAGCAGCATGTCCCAATCAACTTTGCCACACATTTTCATCCATTGTTGTAATTAACATTATTTTTCTATTGTTAGATCCATATTTTCATTGGAAACCCTAACACAGCTACAACTTGTTGGGGTATATATTACTGCTACTGCACTGACTCATCTTATATCTTTTATAAATGAAACTTCAATACAGATAATGGCTCTTATTTCTGCCCAGTATATAGCACTGACACAGGTGATGGCCACTTTTATTTGGACACCGACAATCTGGTCGTAATGCTAACCCTAAGTCTTGAGTGCAAAGGAGGGAAAGCCATCTTCCCAGTTTTAAAGTCTTTGGATTCACCCGGCCAAGGATCAAACTGGTGACCTCCCGTACCAAAAGCGGACTGGATGGTCCTTACAAAAAGAGTTACACCGTGTAACTTTGTTTACAACAAGTTACTTACATTAAACTATTTAAAAGCCCCTAGAAATTCAAAATATAACAAGAGTAGACTGTGTTTGCTTTTATTTATCAAAAAATTATATACCAATTCTATACTTTAAGTCTTAATCATGCTTTTCTGAAAGGAATATTGGGGGCAAAAAACAATTATTATTTCACTTTAATGATCAACAACATTGTTTATTTTCTTTGATTACTTTTCCACTAATGCTTCATTCAGCCAAGAGTGTTGTTATTAAACATGACAGGCTCCTGTGCAGATATACCGGCTATGGCTGTTGACAATTACTTAATGGTTTGAGACACAATACAAAGAGTTTATTAGGGCTTTAGCCCTTGCATATGCTGTAACGTCACTTTCTGCCAGTATGCATGGAGTCATCAGACAAAGCAGAGGGAGTTATAAACATTGGAGGTCCTCTGTGAGAAAATGGCATTACAAACATCTTTGATGGCATAATAGGGGAACATCTTCATCTAGTACTGCCATATTCTTCTATAATCTCGGATCTCCTGACAAAACAGCTTACATGGCTAACACGGTCATTAATACATCAAAATGCACTTTACACAGTTAAAGCAGTAAAATCAAGCCCATACCAGAACATAGTTACTAAGGTACCTTCTGTCTGTCCAATACAATTAGACCTGAAAAATGGTGCGTTCTGACAGTCGAAACTTGAGTAAGCCTCTGTCCAAGTCTCTGCAATTAACTGATATTGATGCTGCAGAGACAATAATTCTGTGATGCCATATGTAATTTAAGGAGAAACGGTAAAAGAGGATAATACAGCCGCAGAACACCATAACACACGGAACCAAAGAATCAGTAAATGATGCATACAAAATTATCCCACGCAGGAGAATTAGAGAGAATTACGTCTGGTGCAATGCAGGCCCAGAGAGGAACTAACAAGGTACATTTTCCTCACTTTAACAATACATCAGCAATGTTTTTGGAGAAAAACCTGTGAGTTTTTACCAGAATTGATATTGACAGATTGTCAGGGGTACGTTGTCCAATCCATCTTGATTACAGCTGAATGCGATACTTCAGTCTCCCCAGACACACAAACAGACAAGTCTTACACATTTGATGCCTAAACAAAACCAGCTAATGAAACTAGATATTTGGTAAAAATTTCATCTTCTGTATAAGACTTCCTTTAGAGTTGTACTGATTGATACAGGAAAATAAATCCTTTGACTAGATCTCAGCGAGTCCTTTGTGTTATCACAATGACAAGAAAGCGAATCTTAACCAAGAAAACAAGAAAATTAACTCAACTTTATCTGACCTCCTTCTATGAAGTCAAATTAAGCATTTTATTGATGGAAAAAACTTGTTTCAGAACTTTGACATATTATTGGTCGTCTCCATGGTGATAGCAGGATAGCATGGCTTGAAGCAAATATATTATAATGATGGTTGAGAGAAAAATGCAGCTGTTGAAGAAGTAACCAAGACAACATATTGAGAGTGATTTTGGGGTTGTAATTCCAGCAATACTATACTGCTCACTTTTACAGCCTTGAACTCTGACTCCATGTAAACTATAAAATATGCTCAAAGCACCTGGCTTACCATAAACATAATAATTATGTAACCTAACTAAATAACCTTGATCTCTGACTGTGTGACCTTTGACACAATGACTTTTATAACAACTATTAAATATGCTCAAAGCCCCTGGCCAACTGTAACCTTCCTCAATAACCTTGTAACCTTGACCTTTGACTGTGTAACCTTTGACACAATGACTTTCATAACAACTATAAAATCTACTGGAAGCATCTGGCTAAAAGAATTCTTTTTTTTTAAACTTGACTTAACAACCTGGACCATTGACCAATTATAGCATCTATGAACTCTCTTGAAAGCTTCTGGTTCACTGTATATTTCCAATGTTAAAGACTCCCTGTGGTGTATTGTCTTTCGATAAATCTAGCTGCCTGACACCTAGTGCATTAAAACCCATAAAGAAATTTTTTAATAGTGAGCTTGTACATTTACCCATATTTATATTTTCATTTAATTTTTTATTTTATATAAACATGTATATATCAGTTGATAAGACATTTAAGGTAATTATTTTTTTTAAATCTGCTTTCCTGAGTTCAATGGTGTAAGATTTACTTACCCGGTTAAATCCAGCTTTAAGAAGGGGTAGGATAGAGGGTTCCTCCTTGTCTGGCTGGTTACTGTAAGGAATAAACAACATTCACATAATACATAGAAAACCCACATGACCACTTTGCTAAAAAGTCCTTTTATTAACTTTTCCACTCCCAAAACAATTTATTATAAGAGTTGTCTGTAATACAGCTTGCTCACCTATTCTGCGCTTATTAGAAGAATGTTTCAATGTAATGCATAAAGTAGTAACTGACATTTGGACTCCTAATGTAGTTGCATGCATGCAAAACCTTAACAAGAATGTTTTTTTTTTTTTTGTTGGAATTTAACGTCGCTTTAACAGCATTTCAGTCATATCACGACGTCCAGCTCATTACAGGTGGAGGAAGACCCCGGGGGACCTCTGTACACTATTTCAGGCACAGAGCGCACCCGGGTAGAACCACCGACCTACAAGAATAACTAACTAGCATACTATAACATAACATAACTAACTAAATAACTAACAAGAATGTACAAGTTGAAATATGGCCAAATTTGCATTAAATACAGGACAGAGTTATTTTAATTAATTATTTACATAGTAATTGTGAAGATTGGAAGCCTTGTAGAAAGTTTCAATGTAATGCATTAAGAAGTTACAGAGGTTTGTACTCTTATTTTAGTTGCATGTAAAGCTTAAGCTTAATTTCTATGTAAACAACAGGGCCATAATTTGCACTAAATGCAGGACAGAGTTATCTACCTTGATTGTTTATTTTAGGATGATGGTTGGAAAGCTGTGCAGAAGGTTTCAATGCAATACATCAAGTACTTTCTGAGTTGTTGTGTAACATATAAAGCTGAGGCTGAGGTAAAATGATGTATATGACAGGAGGGCTGAGATATATTAAAAGTGTTATGATAGGAGGGCTGAGGTACAATGTTGTTTATGACAGAAGGGCTGAGGTACAATGTTGTATATGACAGGAGGGCTGAGGTATAATGTTGTTTATGACATAAGGACTGAGGTACAATGTTGTATATGACAGAAGGGCTCAGGAACAATATTGTTAATGTCAGAAAGACTGAGATACAATGTTGTATATGACAGGAGGGCTGAGGTACAATGTTGTTAATGATAGGAGGGCTGAGGTACAATGTTGTATGTGACAGGAGGGCTAAGGTACAATGCTGAGTATGACAGGAGGACTAAGGTATAATGTTGTATATGACAGAAGGGCTCAGGAACAATATTGTTAATGTCGGAAAGACTGAGGTACAATGTTGTTTATGACAGGAGGGATGAAGTTCAATGCTGTATATGACTGGAGTACAATGTTGTATAAAACAGGATGGCTGAGGTGCAATGTTTTATAAGGCAGGAGGGCTGATATACAATTTTGTATAAGACAGAAGGGCTAAGGAACAATGTTGTATATGACATGAGGGCTGATGTACAATTTTGTATAAAACAGGAGGGCTGAGGTACAATGTTGTATATGACAGGAGGTCTAAGAACAATGTTGTAAAAGGCAAGAGGGCTAAGGTACAATGTTGTATATGACAGAAGGGCTGAGGTATACTTTTATATATAACAGAATGGCTGAGGTACACTGTGGTATAAAACAGGGGGGCTGAGGTACACTGTGGTATAAAACAGGAGGGCTGGGGTACAATGTTGTATATGACAGATTGGCTGAGGTATAATGTAGTTTTTGTCAAGAGGGCTGAGGTACACTATTGTATAAGGTAGGAGGGCTGAGGTACACTGTTGTATAAGGCAGGAGGGCTGAGGTATGATGTAGTTTTAGACAGGAGGGCTGAGGTACACAGTTGTATAAGGTTGAAGGACTGAGGTACACTGTTGTAGAAGGCAGGAGGGCTGAGGTATGATGTAGGTTTAGACAGGAGGGCTGATGTTCAATGTTGTATAAGGCAGGAGGGCTGAGGTATACAGTTGTATAAGGCAGGAGGGCTGAGGTACACTGTTGTAGAAGGCAGGAGGGCTGAGGTACACTGTTGTATAAGGCAGGAGGGCTGAGGTACACAGTTGTAGATGGCAGGAGCACTGAGGTATGATGTAATTTTAGACAGGAGAGCTGAGATACACAGCTGTATAAGGCAGGAGAGCTGAGGTCACTGTTGTATAAGAAAACAGGGCTGAAGTATGATGTAGTTCTAGACAGGGGGGCTGAGGTACACTGTTGTATCAGACAGGAGGGCTGAGGAATGATGTAATTGTAGACAGGAGGGCTTAGGTACACTGTTGTATAAGGCAGGAAGGCTGAGATACACTGATGTATAAGGCAGGAAGGCTGAGGTACAATGCTGTATTTAACACAAGGCACTTACTGTTTCTTTGTAACTGCCACTATAACTGTATGTTCACTGGCTTTGGTAGCACGTATTGATCTGAAATGACACAATAAATGGCCTATATAACTCTACTGAAAATTGACAGGACATATAATCACTTTCTTAAAAGCTTTACAAAGAGAAATCCAACACTTTTCCCATACAAAACAACCAATTCCTGGGCAAGTCACTATAACATATCTGAGTGTTTTTAACATCATCATGCTGTCTTTGTTTTTCAGTTTCTTCAAACACTGATACAGAAGGTTACATAGAAATGATTGTCAGTATACAAAAAAGTTTAATACATCAAAATATTGCATTATGGAAGGGTTGATCCTAACTTTAAAAGTGATTTGAAAATTGATCCTGATTTTATAAAGAGTATATTATATAAAAAATTATATTCTGAAAATCTGAAACCTTTACTTAGTTCTATTTTGTTGTTTACTAAAATCAACATCACCAAAAACATTTTAATGAAAGAAGATGTTAGGAACAACATCCAAATCACATATTTTTTTTGTAGATTTAGGTGAGAATTCCTCATGACAAAAAAGCCCCAAAGCTTTCTCTAGGGAAGAAATTTAAATTGTTCAGTTTTATTTTATTACATAAACAAGCAAAAGCCTTCTTTTCTAAAAGTAAAAACTTATCCCACTTCTTTTTCTATAATGGAAGCGAGAGAGATTTTCTGGAAGACTAAAAGGTTTACGGGAATTGTTTCTAACTAAATTAATCTTTGTAAATCAATGATTGCGGTAATGTATCAAGTGCCAAAAGGAAAAGAAAATCCATTTTTCAAATTGCTTTGAACATTTCCACACAACAGTGTCACCCTACAAGGTATATAAGAGTCTCATTACTAATTTCCCTCTAGATGGCAATTCATATCACCAGAAATCCCTATAACCGTTGGTAACGTATTGCAGACTCCTAAAATCCAGATTGATATGTGTTCACACTCAGTAAAAATATATATTTTATAGTTTTTTGTATGGTGCAACATTAATCAAAAAGAGTGCCATTTAGTTGTCTGGAATGCATATAACCTGAAAATTTGGCAACACACAGACACTTGATTGAATACAAATTGATCTCTTTTCAGCAAATGGATAGTTTTAGGCCAAGACAAATAAAATCATTATTAAAAGCAGTGAAGTTGCCAATCCATTATAAAACAATTAAATCATGTAAATCATATCATTTTACAATTGCAAGTAGTCAATGGTTTCCTTGAGTAAAGAATATTTGTATGTTTGTTTATCATCATTTACTTCAACTTTGCCTAGAGTCCGCTTCCATTGCAGTAGGTCCCAGGTTCGATCCCCAGCCGGGTCATTCCAAAGACTTTAAAAAAATGGTAGAAATGGCTTCCCTCCTTGACGCTCAGGATTTAGGGTAAGCATTACAACTGAATTGTCGGTGTCAGGATAAAGTGACCGGCCAGGGTTCAGCCCCCATGTGTATCAGTACTATACACTGGGTACTTGAAAGAACCATAGATCTCTACAGAAGAATTCTGTGTATCCCCTGCCCACTCTCTTGGATGTCCATTAGCCCAAGCTGGCAGAGAGTGACGTAAATCAATCAAACCATCAAACAAATAATGCTGAATATCCATTGACGAAATGACTGAATCTCCATCGTGAGCCCAATTAATCAGAGACTTGGCTATCCAATGATTTCTATAGTGTGCTATATCCTACCAGCTAGAATCTCATATTGGCCCCCCTCAAAAAAACACAATTCTATACCTCTGAATAGCCATCAACTAGCCACTGACAACTGCTACATACATGTCCATGATCAATACTTCATCATTCAGCACAGCTCCAGATAGGAAGTATATCACAGAAATTCATCAAGTCTGATTCGATGTTTCTCCACCAAACTTTATCTTGAGGGTACTCTTTAGAATTGCCTCGTCAAGCAAATTCTTAAGAGTACCCAAAAGATAAGGTTTGGTAGAGAAACATGGAAAACAGTAATCAAATTTCACCAAATTTCTCAAAAATACCCATCTTATTTGGAGCCCTGATTCAGATTAGATCCAGGCACCCTATATTTCAACACAACGCTTATATTCCCCAAAACATGGCAGGCAACAGTGGTATCATCTCTGCCTTGAATACAGACATCTTTGAAAAGAAGTTTAGAACCTAATTGACTCAGCAATAGAGAAGTCAAAAATTTTCTTTTCTGTCAGAAGAAGTCATTCAAAGAAAAAAGTGACAGACGGATAAAGGGTGATCACAAAAACTCACCCTTGTGAGCTAAATATTCAAATACTGGTTTCATTTAAGCCTTAAATAATTGTGTAGAAAGAATGACTGAATGGTGAACAGTGTAAAAGTAGCTTTGTTTATCAAGTTTTATTGACAGTGGTTCTATCCGGGTGGCCACCCTGTGCCTGAAATAGTGTGCAGTATCCCCCCCACCCCAGGGGTCTTTCTCCACCTGTAATGAGCTAGACGTTACGATATGACTGAAATACTGTTAAAGTAATGTTAAATTCCTAAAAAATAAAAAGTTTTATTGAAGCTCTTGTTGATATTCAGACTCATGTTGGTAAAAAAGACTGAGTTCCAAAACTATTTATGACCGATATTATATTGCCTGTTGAAAATTCTCTTATATGGCATAACTCTTGCTTCTGTCACCAAAAGTTGGTTCACAAAATTTAAAAACAACTGAATTTTTCAAAAGGTGTTCCACTTCTCAGTTCACTATATTAGAAACCTTCACGAAGCAATGAAAAAAACTATGCATACATTTTAAAATACTTTAAAGCAGTACTATACACTTATAGGTTTTGCATTCAAGAACTATTACTATAGGCAAAACAGAAGGCAAGGGGACAACAATATGCAACTACTGTAAAATATGAGTAGAAAACTGATTGAGGAGCTGACATATATATATACAGATTAAGTAATCCATTAGGCTCCATGATGTTAAATGAAAATCGTGTTTTTTCTTTCCCAAAATCTTACTTACACAAACATGGTTGGAATAATGATTAAGGTTGTGCAATTTTAATTCTTTTTAATTTCCAATGAGAGGAAGCACATCTTGTTTCAAAACTAATAAATCTAAAAATCTCTGACAGATTGACTGACAATATTTTTTCTAACCTACACAAATACGTTGCTATTCCCTGCTGGAAACCAAAAAAAAAGGGTAATAACTTTGACACAATTCCTTATTTTAGCCTGAGAACAATTATGAAGTGAGAATTTTCTTGTAAAGCCATTAATTACACTGGAAAAGATAATCATTTCATCAAAAGCCAAACTTCCATTTAAGCTGCAACTAATAAAATACAAAGGATTAAATTAAATCTTGCAGGAAATTAATGGCAACTAGAACAACCACTCCAAAGCTTTTATTATAATTGTTTGATAATGATGAGAAAATTAGTATTATAAAACTGAAATCAGATAACTGACTAACAAGAAAGTTGCAAAGAAAAATTCAGGTTATGACACATTAAAAAACAATATTTATTGTTTAACTCCCGTGTAACCATTTTCACAGCTCCTATTGGTAGGAATAACTTATCGATCCTTTTGCAAAAATTCCAAAGAAATATCCTACAAAAGCAAACTTGAAATAAATCTAAATGACACTTTCACACATATACAGCAAAATCATATCTTAGAAAGCCATGCCTCTAGCCACATGGATCTAGAGAATCACATTAAAAAGACTTGCAACCTACTAACAAAAACACTAAATAAGCTTTAAAAGGCTTCTTCGTCACAAGGAAAAGGACTATGAATTGCTTGAATGACTTTTTCTTCACAAAGAAAAGGACTAGGAATTGCTAGAATGACTTATTCTTCACAAGGAACTGGACTAAGAATTGCTTGAATGACTTATTCTTCACAAGGAAAAGGACTAAGAATTACTTGAATGACTTATTCTTCACAAAGAACAGGACCAAGAATTGCTTGAATGACTTATTCTTCACAAAGAACAGGACCAAGAATTGCTTGAATGACTTATTCTTCACAAGGAAAAGGACAAAGAATTGCTTCAATGACTTATTCTTCACATATAACTGGACTAAGAATTGCTTGAATTCCTTATTCTCCCCAAAAAACAGGACAAAGAATTGCTTGAATTACTTTTTTCTCATTAAAACAACTCTAAGACTTGCCTAGAAAGGCTTACTAGAAGGCTTATTCCTCACAAGAAACAACCTTTAAAGGATTTTTTTTTCATTAAAATACACATACGGGATCTGCCTATAGATAAGACTTTGCACTTATTCTTCATGAAAAATAACTCTTTGACCGGTTTTAAAGGACTTATTCCTCACAAGAAACAACTCTGGGACTTACTTTGAAGGACTTTTTCTTCACAAGAAACAATTTTAGATTTTGCTTTGAAGGACTTGCTACTCAAGAGCACAACCACTAAGACATTATTTGTAGAACTAAATTTTCATTAGTATCAATTGAGATCTTCCTCAAGTTAACATGTTTTTCACAAGAAAAAAACACCGTAAGCCTTACTGCTAGTATTTCTTGCTGAATTAATATTGTAATACAATTTTCATACCTGCTTATTTTTACCTAACAGTTATCTGTAATAAGGACACCACTGCCATTTGTCTATAAAAATTCATGTTTCCCATTCTATTTGTTATTCCAAAACTTTCTCCCTTTCCCATGCATGCCATTTACCACAGCAGTAACGTTTCTTTGCTTTTAATATGCAGATTGTGATCTGATTTAAGATCATTTAGCAGTAAGGAATTTACGATTGAAATTAAATCTTGGTTATCTTATTAATTTTTCAAGTAAGTGTCTGTCGACAAAAAATTGTTACAAATTTAGTGCTACTTCCTTCTGATCAGCAATATGCTTTAGCAATTTTTGCAGTAGTTATCAGGCAGAATATGACTATCAGGTAAAGACTGAGAAATAGTGTAGCTATAATGAGCTGACTTTGGCAGCAAAAGCAGCCAGCCATTTAGTTTGACTGTGTGATCTTATCTTTATATATCCAAGTCAAGGTTTTATACTACTAGCAGAACTAATTAGGCACCTGTTGTACATTTGTAGGCACCGATTTGTAAATCAAAAACCCAAATCTTTTATTCAGACAAATTATCACTCCCTTAAAGTTTAAGTCCAAATGTAGGGAGAAATAATTCTGTATGGAATAATTCCTGAAATTCTGAAAATGTTTTTCAGGAAGCATTGAAAATCATTTACAATATTAATGTTTGTCACAGCTCCAATAAGACCAATGTACAGGGCTGTTGGGATCATGGGTAACTAAATGGGGTATCCTCAGATAAGTTGCTGTAAGTGTCCTTAAAAGGAACATTTAAAACTGTAACGTGCTATTGCATATAAGCCCCTCTGGCAGGTAACAAAATATACAAATTGTGCAGTATTTATATGCTTCAAGCCATAGTAAAGCTCGAAAATGAGAGTAGTGTGGTGGTTGAGATGTAACCGAGCTGAAGAAGCAGTCAAAGACACCTAGTCGAGTAAATACATAAATTGGTCTGGTTCCAGTAAGGAAAGGCAGTAGCAAGTCAGCGGGGTGATTGTGGGCGATAAGTGAAAAAAGCAAAACCAACTAAAACACACATTAAAATCACATTAATTAGTGCCTGTGATGTAATCATAAATAAAAACTATCACTGAACACTTGTAGTTTACAATTTGAAACTCAATCCATTATTTGTAATCAATAGATCGTGTTTATTTCTTATTTTACTGTCACAGAAATCTGAGGTATTGTTTACATTCTGCAACCTGGAAGGTATGTCGGAAGCCCTCTATTTGTGGCTAAATATCACAAACATATATCTTGATGTGATTTAATCAATTTATAGTATTCAATGTGTACCACCATGTGTGTGATGTCATCTGCATGTGCACATATAATGTGTAAATGAGCAATCTCTGATTATATATCAGCTAGGGGGTCTGATTTGTTTTGACCGCGTTCAGAATCTCAACATTTATATGCTGATGAATACTCGATTTTAAGTTTGTTATAATAGTGCCTTGTATTTATAGTTGCATAGGAAATATTTTAGAGACACTGAGTGAATATTGCAATGTACACCTCATTTGACTTGCAAAAAATAATGAAACTACTGCGATTTTGAGCTTTATTATGCCTATAACTAAAGAGATCTGTTCTACAAATTATATTCCAAATCATTGATATAACACTTTTGAAAATTTGATTTTTAGCAGATGACAATTTATATAATTAGCTACAAAAGGGTTTGGTTACCAGTATTTCTAAATATCGTTTAAAGTTTAAAACGGCCAACAAATTTCTCATGTAAAGTTGTATGAGACAAATGACCTTATTGTTGCAATGTGAAAAAATTCACACATTATATATGGACACTTCGGCAGGGCAAGGAAATGATCCTGGGGGTATAAGCAATTTTATCTGTTAAGACTGTGCTGAACTTCTTCATTCAAAACTTTAACACTTTCTACCTTATTTACTCTCTCTCTCTCACTCACTCTCTCTCTATCTCTCTCTCTATCTCTCTTGGAACCTCTCTGTCTGTCTTCTTGGCTTTTTTTCTCTTTATCTTTGCCAAGGAGAGGTCATATAATCACTGTCGTAATTTTTGTATATTTTCCAGCCAAACTATAACAATCAATTCTTTTTAAATTACAATTAACATTATCTAAATCTGTACATTTAGGAAATCCTCTGTCATATTTTCCTCCCTCCTTATATATGCTATCATTTTAGCATCTGACAGCATCAACATCTGACAGTATCAATAACAATGTCCATTCCTATGCATAAATGAATAAAACTAGCTTATCCTCAGATTTTCAGTTTCTGTGACTAGAAAAATAAGCATTGTACAGAACTACATCAATGCTGATAAAAAAAAGTCATTATCATTTTCCAGCAGCTTCAGATCATCAATACAAATAGCCATGGTTGCCATGCAATTTTAACAAATTTTGTAACAAAAGAAGATGATTGCATTCAGCTATATTATAAACAAGAGGGCCAAGATAGCCCTGAAGACGCTCAACTGAAGATGGTCATTTTTTTTATATAATCAACATGGAAAATTTTCTCTATATAAATATATAACTGCTAATATCTTATATAAATATGTAACTGCTTATATCTTATATAAATATATAAGTGCTAATATCTTATATAAATATATAAGTGCTAATATCTTATATAAATATATAAGTGCTAATACCTTATATTAATATATAACTGCTAATATCTTATATAAATATATAAGTGCTAATATCTTACATAAATATATAAGTGCTAATATATTATATAAATATACAAGTGCTAATATCTTATATAAATATGTAAGTGCCAATATCTTATATAAATATATAAGTGCTAATATCTTAGCTCTAGCATTTATGGTTTCTGAGGGGAGGATTAATGATATCACCCAAGGAACACTTATGCCAAATTATTTTCAAATCTGGGCCCAAGTTTTGAACAAGAAGCTTATTTAAGTTTTCACTTAAATTTAAACATAAATGAAAACTGACTCCACCCCCTGGTGGCCATGTTTTTTACTGATAAAAATAATTTTTTGAACAAACTTTGTAGAGGGTCACTCAAGGAACATTTATGCAAAAAAATTTAAAATCTGGCCAGTAGTTTTGAAGTAGAAACTCATTAAAGTGTTTCCATTCTGTGGCCATGGCAACCAGAGTTCTGCATGGAATCCAATTCTTTGAACAACTTTGAAAGGGGGCTATCTAAGGAACATTCCTGTAAAGTTTTGTTAAAATTGGCCATAGTGTTTATGAGATGTTGTTTGAAGCAAATGTTGTACAATGGCAGATGCCAGACACCAGACAAAGACTGGTCACAATAGCCCATCATGAGCCTATGGCTCAGGTGAGCTAAAAATCCTGTGAAACATGTGGGATCTATTGTGCACACAAGTTAAATGTGGGCAGACATACAGGTAGACAGACCATAGACACCAAGCGATCACAAGCTCACTCTGACCACTTTAACTTGTGTCCAGAAAACTTCATCTCCAGAGTCAACTTGTAGGGTAGGGTAAGCAACGAAGTTGAAAAGTAAGTATTTGTGTATGAATCATTAATAAAGACAGCATCTGCTTTGACAAACGTTTATTTCAAATTGTGATTTCTCAAAGGAATAAAGCATCAGCTACCACAGACAATAAAACACTCCTTAGAAATATACAGGCAGCTAGATAAATCAACCCTTGAAGTGCTGACTTTTTGTAGTGTACTTTTCCATTTTCACCTGAGGACCAGTCTATTTCACGGCTCAGGTGATATAGTGGCAGACAGTGTAGACTGGTCCTATAGGAGTATTTAATCTCGGGTTTATATTTTATTATGCAAATCTTATGCTACCTATCTTCCAATTTATTACTCAACTGGTTCCGCTAATAAGACTCCTTGTTTGACTGTGAAAGGAAATTGTAGCTGAATGCCTTTCCAAAAATTCTTTGCAGACATCAGAAAGCCATTGAAGCAGTGAAATAATTAATGTGTTTTCTTCTTTTTTCTTCCCTAAAGTGCAGACAAATCTATATAAGGGTTTTACTAACAACAACAATAAACAAGAGGGCCATGCAGACAGAGCCATGATGGCCCTTATATCCCACATCTGATTTAACCCTTAGCCTGCTGAAAAAATATCGTCTGCCTAGATTTTAAAATTCATCGGAATCCCCCAATATTTGGCCAAGTGTCAACCAGCTTGGATCCTGATTAGATACCGAGTTACTTGGCGTCTAATCTGGATCCAAGCTGTTTGCAAATTCTATCACGGTCGCCCTTAACAGGCTAAATGTTAACAGATGATTGCTAAATTATCAGAGAATGTGCCATTTCAAACATTCAAGAAAATATTGGAGTTGGTTTTGTTTGTTTGTTTGGAACTTAACGT
>JAULCC010102065.1:0-14157 GCA_032358795.1 Nuttallia obscurata
TGTGTTTGTAAGTCACTTAGGGAGACAATTCAGCAATACTGACTATGTGTTTGTAAGTCACTTAGGGAGACAATTCAGCAATACTGACAATGTGTTTGTAAGTCACTAATAGGGAGACAATTCAGCAATACTGACTACGTGTTTGTAAGTCACTTAGGGAGACAATTCAGCAATACTGACTATGTGTTTGTGAGTCACTTAGGGAGATAATTCAGCAATACTGACTATGTGTTTGTAAGTCACTAATAGGGAGACAATTCAGCAATACTGACTATGTGTTTGTAAGTCACTAATAGGGAGACAATTCAGCAATACTGACTACGTGTTTGTAAGTCACTAATAGGGAGACAATTCAGCAATACTGACTACGTGTTTGTAAGTCACTAAAAGGGAGACAATTCAGCAATACTGACTATGTGTTTGTGAGTCACTTAGGGAGACAATTCAGCAATACTGACAATGTGTTTGTAAGTCACTTAGGGAGACAATTCAGCAATACTGACAACGTGTTTGTGAGTCACTTAGGGAGACAATTCAGCAATACTGACTATGTGTTTGTGAGTCACTTAGGGAGATAATTCAGCAATACTGACTATGTGTTTGTAAGTCACTTAGGGAGACAATTCAGCAATACTGACTATGTGTTTGTAAGTCACTTAGGGAGACAATTCAACACTAAAGCTACTATACAAAGAGATATACAAACCTAACCGCTACTTCCTGGGAAATGGTGGCAGTCTAGACTTCATTTTATGCACTGTAACACATATAATGAATATCAGTTATTACCTGCTAATATCCATATTTATGCATTCTCCTTACATTTTGTTTGTTTGTTTGGAATTTAAAGTCGCTTTAACAGTATTTCAGTCATATTGTGACGTCCAGCTCATTACAGGCACAGAGTGCACCCGAGTAGAACCACTGACCTACGGCAAGCCAGCTGGAAGGCTTCCTTGCTTGAAAAATCCAAAGTGCCCAGACCGGGATTCGAACCCACAGCGGTGAGGGGCTGAGAGATTGCAAGTCAACGAATATAACCACTTGGCCATGGAGGCCCCCTTACATTTTGTAGTGATGAAATAAAAGATATTACTTATCATACACACTAAATACATTTTACCTTTGCATGACACAGAATTATTCCAATCTTTTATAGAATAAATGTGTTTGAAATTCTCAACAACAAAATAATGATAGTCGGAAATGCTCATTTACAAATGTTGTTCCACACATGCACTAGTTTGATTTAATTTAGGTCAACGTAACGTAATTAACCAATTAAATTAGGAAGACTGAAAGTTTGACAAGTAAATCTATCAAAACAACCAAATTTCACTTTAAAAAAAGCAGGACAGTTCAGTTGGTATACATTTAGGTAATAAGTTATACATGAAATTTCTATACTTTCAAATGGCACAGGACCTCTTAATTTCCAGAATTCTGTTAACATTATCTATTTGGCTTATCTGTGACTGTATAGCTTTAATGAACATAAATATGCTGCAAATCCTTAATTGGTTATTGTAAGTTGACTCATGCAATGTTTTCTGGTGCTCCTAATTTATTGTGTTCCATCGAACAGTTTTCTCATCAGCAGTTATCGCTCAGGGACCACCAAGAATGGCCGGAAATCTTAAGACAGAGGGCTTAATCAGTGAAGGATCAGGGCACAAAGGTCCAAGGTGTGTGTTGGGTCACTAAGTGACCAGATGACCAATGCAGATTATCTGTCATAATGGCAAAAGTGACATGAGATGCCCCGATCAATATATGAATCATGGCGGTTGTGACATCAGGGGAAAATATTAAGTTTCATGCATTTTGCTCAGATGTCATAGAGATAAAGCTAGTGCATTTGGTTAAACTTACTTCATATTACACTATATAGAGAAAGTTTTAAGAAATACCTGCACAAATATACCTCAGTGTGGTAATGGCTCTCACAGTGCCTGTGTTGGGCTTTGGGGGGTGGGGGGGGGGGGAAAGAGAGGTATGTGGTTTTGTGTACATTTGCTCTCCTGACCTTGCTCTCCTGACCTAAATCGGAAATAAAATCTTTCAAGAGAGAACAAAAACATAACAAATTTTATGGTGTGAATTAAATTTGATTTAGTCATTGGTTGGACAGGAACTGCAGACAAAAAAGTGTCAAAACAGATGAATGAGATCACCCTGGGCTGTATCTTGGTAGTATTCATCAAATTGTTGTGAGTATTTGATACTTGATGTTGAAATACAACAGGGGTAATGGTTTGCTGTGACATTAAACCTTTTGAAGGAGCCTTTAAATTTCCCACTTTGATGTGTGGTTATGTAATTTACATGACAAAAAAGCTGTTGTTACTGAAGACATATGAACCACTCATTTTGGTTCATAGATACCCATTGATAAATTCAATTTAGTCGCTGATAATTTGAGCCTGGCATTAGTTTTGTTTTGACTATATCTGACAGGGTGTCTTGTAGGGGTAAGGTGGTGAGCGTGAAGGCGGGCTGGGTTACCCAGGTGTCCCCGCCCCAGGGTTAGAGGTGGGTAACATCACACCTCAGGTATGTCGCTGTAAAGGAAACAGAAGTAGGATATGTGTAACTTTAGCTGGTGTCCCAGGCATGGATAAAGGGATTATCTGTAGCTCGTAATTAGTTCTCATTTTTTGTCTGTATGTATGTATCTGCACTGCTTGGTGCAGGCATTTGTCATCCTGGAATCTGATACTGCTGGAAGATCTCTCTGTCATTCACCAGTGACAGCTGTAATAAATAAAACAAAGTTTGATTGCTTAGTGTCTTCCATGTTTTGTCTCAATTGGGAAAGTTGTCAGTTACTTGCAGAGATGCTTGTTTTAGTACTGGTTAAATATAAGGTACCTATAGGAGTATACATAAACAGTCTGACAGGCTGAAACAGCCTTTAAAGTACAGAATCAGCTATAACAGTTTGTAGTGTGACTAAAGTAGGAGTGAGTGACTGCTTGATTATCTGATTGATGAAAGTGGGAGTGAGTGAATTGGTTTTTACAACACCACAACACAGACATTGTTTATATGGTTCTATTACATTTACAAACTATTTGTCAAGCAAAATTAGAACAGTGACTTGAAAATTCTTATTTAAAAAATGGTGTGATAACATCAGCAGAGTCCTATAGAAAACACTGAATCCTTATTGGGTAAATATTGTTTCCATCGTATAAATATTGTTTCTAGTTGTTAAGGCCAGGGGCATTATTATGGCTCAGAAAATAGGGGCTGTGTGTTGATTTTAGATAAAGTTGGGGATAAAACTTTACCTTTGTTAATAGATTGTGGTCATGTTAATAGATTGTGGTCATTATGACCTTAAGATGAACATGGGGTCTTGTTTATGAAATGTTCTTACCTGAGAAAAAGTATGTACCCTGGGATGAATTCACTGTCTTTTCCAATGTGTTAAGTAGTATTTTGTTGTCTCATGAATACCATCAGAGTACATGCAACAAATGGCTTTACATATAAAGTTAGAAGTGTTCTTAGTTGTCTATTACAATTAACACAAGTAATTTTGTGTTAGACCTTAAGATGCTCAGCTTTTAGCACTTTTCCACATTTAATGCAGATCTGCATCCATTCAAAAATGAGTTAATTGATATCTGACAAAGGTTTTCAGTGGAAATCAGTGCAGACCATGGTTATTGGTTTTGTATCAAAATGACTTTCACAATTTCAAAAGCAGAAACGAAGTTATATGAATTTGATTTTTCAAACAGTGTAGCAAAATGATCCAGATCTACAGGGTTACTTCAGCATTACAGAGTACATTATTATTTCAACTTGGACAGGGTTGACAGTATCATAAACTTGTTGCTGTTTTTCATTTCTATGCTTATTGATTTAGGAGACTAAAATTTGTGTTCTTACTCAGTTATGATCAATGGTGTGTAGATCAAGTATAGCAATCTCACTTATGTCAAAACATTAAAGTATATAATGATATAGGTTCATACATAGCCTGGAGAAAAGTATCATCTATCCAATTATCATCTATCTATACTAAAATATTATTGAGCTAGAGGCAATATTCATTGATAGCTATAGAAATGAATGTTACACTTTGGAATCCATGCATGACCTACAGTTAAAAAATATGTTGTCTTTTCAAATAATTAAATTCAATTTTTTAAAGATTTAAAATTTTGTTTGAATGTTTAACTGTATGTGTAGACCTTGACTAATTTAAGACCCTATTATTATACACTGTTATGTCAGCTTGCTCTCTGGGTTAACAACACTTCACACATGTGTTGTTGAAACAGTTAACTGCCCCTTGTACCTTGAAACTCTTCAGCATGGAGGAATTTGCTTTTATGAATCCCTTGATGACTTTAATTTTAAACTACTGTTTCCTGTCATAACACCCTGTGGTAGTAAAAAACATGAGCAAGAGACAAAAAAAACCTGCAGCATTAATTGCCCTTTGTTAATTTTAGATTAGAACGGGTTTTAACCCCTGCAGAAAGATAGCGGAGGCTAAAGATGTAATAGAAAGATGTAATAAGGCAGATGTTTGCTGTGAGTTACTTATCCTTCGAGGACATTTCACATCCTTTGGGCCCATCACTATGGAGTGTGACAAAATTTAATTTCTTTGTTACCCAATGATTGACTGTTTTGTCAAATTTATTTTCTTTGTCAGCTGGTTGGGTTTGCACACAAGTGAGTCGTTTTTTACCAATTAAGGACTGATGTGACTGCCCCGGGTGTGCCACCATTCAGGAGTACTGTACCTTGGGCTCAGTTAGGGTTCCCGTCTGGGAGTTTTTATATGATTGTTGTAATGAGGTCAGGTCTTGATCCTTTTAATCTGTATTTATGGGTCTAATCATTGTAAAGTTAGCCCTTTTTATAATTTTATGGTGTAATTTATTTCTACGATTTCTTGATGGGTTAATAGCAAGCCTTGATTCAAGAAGCCCTGGCTTGTTAAGTTGATCTATTCTGGGTTTTCACTGTATGTGTAAATGGTTCAGTTGGGAGTATATATGGGTTGGAGTGAAGACTAGGGTAGAGAGGGTGGCAGGTAGGTTAATTTAGATTTGATATTCGAAGGCCAAAGATTAAAGCAGTCTTGTTATTGGGAAAGAGACTAAGATACCCATTGAGAAAATTTTTAGAAATTTGGATTATTGGTTACCTTTCAGCTGTGGGTGGTGCAGCTTAACAGTGAATTTATTTGCATTTATTTGCTATTATGTTTCCTTTGCTCTTGGCATTTCCTCCGAGATCTATCAGATATGTGTATACCTATGATAAGATTATATAGTAATGACTGTCAAAATATTTTTACAAATGAACGACAGATTTCAGTTTTGATATAGACTGCCAAGGATTTCCGCTGTGCCGAGAAAGCGTAAATAAAAGCATAGACTACCATGTTGCTTGGAGAATTAAAAGTCAAGTTTACCTGTGCCGATTACAGGAGATTAGGGAGACAAAGGAGTATCAACAAAGCCAGTATATGACAGTAATAGTGTTCATAGAGGGGTTTTGGCATGAGGTTTCAGATCCTTGTCTTTTGTAATCACCTTTGTAATGCAGATCAATCTAACTCAGGCCCCTTAAAAAGTATTGTTAAAAAAGTTGTTGAATTCGACCCTCCCTAGCACAGTCGGTCAAGCTGTAAGATTAGTATTTCTGCCTGGTCATCTGTGTTGGATTTCCCTCTGCTGAATTTGTCTTGCTGTGACTTTTTAAGCTTGGATTAAACTGGTTGACCATTAATTGAAATTAAGTCCACCTCAATATCTAAATGGGCATATAATGAAGTGGGATCAAAGTGTAATAGACAGACTGAAGGGACTAAATGATCACTTGACCATATTAATATTTGGTCATCCACCGCCCACTACAGCTGGACATTTTCTCATGGGTTTCTGACAATATAACTTAGGCATTTTATTACTTTCCTGTTGCTTTTATTATAAGCTGACCGTGTGCAGGTTTTGGCCAGTTGAGTCTTGTTTCATGCCATAATATCCTAATATCACTGGACATTGTCTTGTCACAGTAACCAAGGCAACAAACTGTTTAACCACTCTGAAGTCCATCTCTCTCCTTCTCAAGTTTCACAGAATGAATTTTTATTGAAATTATCTATTCTAACTCAGAAGTAGTTAAAGGATGTCTTGAGGTTTTGATATTTCATTGGCATTAAATTGTTGGTTCATTGCACTTATTGGCTCACTGGCCTTTTTGGTTTTTCATTAGCCTTTTTTGGTATTTCTTTAGCCTTTTTTGTATTTCAGTAGCCTTTTTTGTATTTCATTAGCCTTTTTGTTGTTTCATAAGCCTTTTTGGTGGTCTTTTTGATATTTCATTGGCCTTTTTTGTATTTCATTAGACTTTTTGTTGTTTCATAAGCCTTTTCGGTGGTCTTTTTGGTATTTCATTGGCCTTTTATTTATTCTTATTATGTTATATTCCAGAGCAAGTTTAAATTCTGAATACATGTAATTTGTTTTAAATCAGATTCATTTGAATTTTGAATTTGAAAAAAGTGTGAGACAAAATCACTTCATCTTAATAATTTCTGTTGCTTGTGATACCTGTTCATTATAATAAATGTATTGTGATGGCAGTAACTATGGAAAGGTTGTTGTTGCATTATACTTGAGGTTAGATAAACAATAAAACCTATAATATAACTCTTTGCTTGACAGTATTGTTATGAAGGTAAAGTTTGCAGGAGAGGACAGTTAAAGAGAAATTTTCTGTATTAACAAATACAACTAATTAAATATCAAGAAATATGCCTTGAGGCACAGAGTTAATATTTCAAAATATTAATAATATTCATAATGGTGCATGCTAATGGTCCTGAATCAAGATGTAGTATGCACCATTTTTGACCTTTAATTATAGGCTGATGTTTGGCTAACTTGAATGCGTTCATGTTAAAAAGAAAGCTGTGATGTATGATTAATTCATACAGGAAACATATTCTTTGCTCTATTCAGAATAAAAAGTGTTTGTGATCAGTATTCATATTTTGTGGAGCATCTGTCATTAAAGCACATTGTCAGCATTATCAATTCTGGACTGGTGATTGTCCCCTGCAAGGTTCTATTCTGTTCTGGCTCACTGTAGCCAGGTGCTTGTCAGAATTACTGTCATGTGCGTCCCACCTAACAAATTAGCCATCATGGGTTTTAATAGAAATCTCTGAAATCCTTTTCCATAGATGGCGAGCCTACTTGAGGCTCGCTACAAACTGTTAAGGCTGCTTCAAGTGGGGCTTGTGATCAAATCGTTGTGCAGATTATAATGGGATTTTATGAAAAGAGTAAGTTTTGAAGGGTCATTGAAGAGCTTGAGTGGACTTGATGTGTTTACAGAGTGGTTAGGCACATAGTGTAAGAAATTAACCTGTTTTAATCAAGTACACAGCAGCTGATAATGCAATCTCAGAGTGAGGGAGATATTGGGGACAATTGAAAAGTGCACGTGAAGTTGCACAAAGTCATGGGAAGAACCATTTGCATGGGGTTGAAGTGGTTGCCTTTATTGTTTGGATGGTAGTTAAAGGTTTAAGCATCCACCAATATAGCACTTAAATAGCCTTACTTTTTGGGGCATTCAGAATTAGATTGACGGGCAATGGCAATGGGCTAAATGTAAATGACAGGGAACAAACTAAGAAATGCTAAGTCTGGACAGAATACCATTTTAACCTAACAGTTTTGGCCAGACAGAAGATTCTTTTAACCAAGGTTATAACGGTTTTGGGGCCAAATTTAGAAATGTCATATCTTTTATTTATTTGTTTATTTGGAATTTAACGTCTAACAGTAGTTCTTGTCATATCGCGATGTCCAGCTCATTACATGTGGAGGAAGACCCCGGGGGCTTCTGTACACTATTTCAGGCACAGAGTGCCCCTGGGTAGAACCACCGACCTACAGCAAGCCAGCTGGAAGGCTTCCTCACTTGAAAAATCCAAAGTGCCCAGACCGGGATTCGAACCCACAGCGGTGAGGGGCTGAGGGATTGCAAGTCAATGACTATAACCACTCGGCCACGGAGGCCCCCCTATGTCATAGCTGCTTAAGTTCTAAATGTCTGTAAAATCTCAGAACTCTTTTGTTAATTTGAAAAAGTGTTGTAGAATATTTATTTTTGACTGAATGACATTCATCATACTGCAATATGTCAGCATATTTTTTCACTCCTATATTTATCATGGTAGCAATTATTGTTGCAGAAATTAAATATGTTATCTTTAAAAGAATCAGAGGTGTCACCCTTTTCTCTCCAGGTGCCATTTTAAGGAGATTTAATGACCAATATTTGTAACAAATGTAACCATTTAGATCAGTATATTATAGGTTACATACTTCCATAGTTTCCCATTAATTTTAATTTTCATTCAGACTTTAAGTGCGTATGCTTTGTCATCTAGCAAAGTTTTCATTGAACTGTATATTATTTTTTACTAGACATTATCAATCTTTGAATAAGGAGAATAGAGTTATAAGAATCAAAATTCTGTTAAATCAGAAATCTTTAAGGCTTAAATTTGGACCTAATAGGAATAAAATTCTAATCTGTTTTAAAAATGAAATCTCATGAAAACTGTGATTTTGGTTATAAATTATGGTAGATGTTTAAAAACCTGTTAGGGATTTCTATTTTGAAACTGAAATCCAACTGCAAAATTGTATATATGGTATAATGTGTACTGGGTACCACATGTACAGCTGGCAAAATGTGAGATATTGGGAAGATATATCTGCCAGACGTGTGCAGGTACCACCCAGACAGCATACATTTCAATAGGGCCTAAGACACTGCCAACTGCATTAATTTTATATTGACTTTGATAAAACACCCTTTGTCCACATGCCCACGAAATTATGGGTGAACAAAAAATGGGGAGGCTTGCCTGCTTGGGTGGGTTTTAATAGTACTCTTCCTTATGGTTTATAATAAAAACATTTTTAGGCAACACCATTAATATCGGAGATTTCATGAATGCAGTCTGATTGATTGCTTTATGCAAAAGGGGAAATTGATTGATGGTCTGTGTTTTCTATCCATCTATCTAAGACCTATACCTATATTGCAGTTAAAGGTAGTTTAAGAACAAATGTCAAACTAATTATATTGATTATAGGAAGGTCAAGACAGAAGAAAAAAAAATTTCTAGGTGATTACTCACAATATTTTAATATTGAAGTATGTAGGCCAGCGGAAAGATTTAAATCTGCTTAATCTTTATTTTATGAAAGATTTCAAAGTATGTAGTAATATATACTATATGCATAGCTTCTCTGCCTGTCTGCTCTTTCATTTGGCTTTTTGTTGACATGATAATAGCTAAGAGCAATCTTTTGTATTAAGAAATGACAAAGTTGAAAAATTACAGTTAAATTTTCATATTGTCACATTTTTAGCTCACCTGAGCCAGAGGCTCAGGGGAGGTATTGTGATGGATGGGCAGTCCAGCGTCCGTCGTATGTCGTACCTCGTACGTCCACAATTTGTTTAAACAACATCTCCTCTGAAACCAATGAATGGAATTGATGAAACTTGGCTGGTATATTCCTTGGATGGTCCCCTTTCAAAATTGTTCAAAGAATTCCATTCCATGAAGAACTCTGGTTGCCATGGCAACCGAAGTGAAAAACTTTAACAATCTTCTTCTCAAAAACTGCTGATCCAATTTCAACATAATTTGACAGAAATGATCCTTGGGTGGACCTTTACCAAAATTGTTCAAAGAATAATGATATGTCAAAAAACATGGCCGTCAGGGGCGGGGCCAGTTTTCCTGATATAGCTTTATAGGAAACTTTGACAATCTTCTTCTCTTAAACTACTGGTTCAATTTCAAATTAATTTGACAGAAATAATCCTTGGTGGACCTCTACAAAAATTGTTCTAAGAATTTTACTCCATGCAGAACTCTGGTTGCCATGGCAACAGACAGGAAAAGCTTTAGAGACCTTCGTCTCAAAATCTAGTGGCCAGATTTGAAAATTGTTTGATGTAAGTGTTCCTTTAATGACCCACTACAAAATTATTTGGATGAGTTAAAAACATGGCCACCAGGAGGTGGAGCCAGTTTCCTTATAGGGAGATACTCAGGTGAGGGATTACAGGACCATCATGGTCCTCTTGTTAGAATAACTTACTTGGCAGAGAAAGAAAAGATATGTACGTTTCAAAGTGTAATATCAGTTACTTATACAGACTCAATACTCAATTTATATATATCATATAACTATTGGTGAATCAGATATCCAAGGTAATGTCAAAATGTATACTTTTAAAGAACAAACATGAAATGCCTGCAGACTGTTAAATAGCAGGATGACAAGAGTTCTGTCAAGACAAAATTAATGGTTGAGGTGGTTATTATACGACATGGTGTAGAAAACCTTAGTCATCATTTTGAGAGAGTGAAACAAACCCCGTAGACAATGTGTGTGCTGCCCAGCTTTTGTTTGTGTAATATATACAGCTTACAACAACAAACACTTGGCAGAAATGACAGCTACTGACAATGTTTGTTTATCGCCAGTCAAAACACAGCGATTCTCATGCTTGTCATCACTACCAGACTTCCTTGTACTTATTCCTTACCTCCCTTGCTAATGTAATTGATTATCCCCCTTGTTGCTTTGATTAATTTGCATCTTGGAGGCAACTTGTCATATTTGTATGGTTTATAACTTTCACTGAAAAGTGCCACCCAAGAATAGCATACTTTCTCAACTCAACTTATTTATTTAGATGGATTCTTTCAGCTCAAAACTGTGGAGACATCTTTTTTGAACTGATGAGAACTTAATTTTGAATGAAGCAAAATTCAGTATAAAATGATATAGCTTTTATAAATATAGGCAAAAATCAAATTTTCTTCTTGCACAACAGTTTTCTGCTATTGATACCAATGTTTAATTGAAGTCTATGAGACTATGAATACTATCTGCCAAGTCAGGATTACTTACACAATTGTTATGTTTCCGATGTATATTACCGCGAAGAGCCTGGAGGTATCATTGAGTCAATAATAGGATACTGATGAAGAGAAAAAAGACAATTTTAACAGAGCTTTAATTTGATTATTAGAATGAGGGCCTTTTATTAGTGCCAGCATATAAGTTATTACAGTGAAACATTTCAGGGAATGGCTCTACGAAAAAATCCAACTGATACACTCATATCTGTAACCTGACTTAAATATGTATCTTTTTTTAAAAGAATATCTATTGGTCAGTGTCCATTATTCAGTTATTTGTAATGTCTATCAAGAGTCCATTATTCAGTTATTTGTAATGTCTATCAAGAGTCCATTATTCAGTTATTTGTAATGTCTATCAAGAGTCTTTCAACTCTAATTTCAGCTAAATTAGAAGAGTAAATGTTCAAACAGTGTAGACCCTAATCAAATGACTGAATTTAGTCTGGCCATTTAAGTTCAACTGTTTATGTTGTGAACAGCAGAATGATGAAGGCTGAATAATACATAATAGTATCTTGAATTATTGACTGTTCCATCTTTCACTTAAGACCAGATCTGCATTCTCTAGTTTTGGGTATGGTTCAGTTTAGAGACCATTTGAATGCTCCTTGAAAAAAAACTTATTATTCAATCTTATGAACAAGTTGTAAAAAAAGTTCTTGGCCTGATATGGCGAGAACAAGTATGGGATGAAAAATGTTTTTTTTATTGAACCAGGTTTGTTATGGATGAGGATGCATAGTACACTTTGGTAGATGGCTTCAATTTGTTTTTATGGTTCATCGTAATTTTAAATATTTTTTATGGTTCACCTCTAAGGTGAGATTAAGATATTCAAGATGACTTGGATTTTATGACAGGAAAATATATAAATTTATATTCACCTTGATACAGTTTTACACAGACACTAAGGTTATCACATTATGTGATTACAAATTATACCACTGCAGTCATAAACTTGTGAGATTTTTATGAATAAATAGTTTATGCTGATAGATTGTGTAAGAGTGATGTAGTGTTAACACTAAATTCATCCACTATTATCTGATACGGTTACTGTGGTTTAGATGAGTGTCCTGATTTCAAAAACTATTAATTATCTCTATGTAACAGGAGAAACCATTGATCTACCCATATCAACTTGTAGTATTTCCTGTAAACCCTTATGAAATGCATATTTTCTGTTTCAGACATTTTACACAGTTCAGTTCTTTAGTATTAAGGTGAAGAGTTACTATATAATCATTAATTTTGAACCATTTGATGTACAATGCTTTTTATTTAAAATAATATAAATGGATAATTATATGTATCAAATATTAAGTCTTACTTATAATTTTCTTTCTTCTATTTTCAGGTGAGTTTTCAAATGTGTATTTCAAGTGTTAAGTCAATTGCAAGACAGCTTATATCCAACTGCAGAAAAAAAGCTAAGTAATCCCTCAAATCCACACTGTAGCTATCTGAACATCTATGGTGTAGGGTCTTATATGTTACCACCTCCACTATCACTCACTGTATTTCTGAAGAAAACAACAAGCTGTATAGCTGCAAGAGATGTTCCCTAAAACCATCTTGTTAAAAAACCATGTTGGAACATTTTTCAGCATATTATAGCAAACCCAGTTACTACAAAAAAAAAACTTCCTCTTGTCAAATTTCATGGAGGAACTCGCAAGTCATGTTGCCATGGACGGTGTTTTCTCAACCTATGGTACCACACACCGGGTAACCACAAACCATGTTGCCACAAAACCATACCACAAATTGTGGTGCCATTGTTGTCACTATTTGCAATAAACCATATTTCCTTAAACCATGTTGCAAAAACATAAGGTTATATACCATTTTTACAACAAACCATGTTGCTACATACCATGTGTTCATTAACCATGTTGACACTAATCATGTTGCCAAAAATCATGTTGCCACAAACCATGTTGCATCAATCTGTGTTACAAAAAAAATATGGTTGTATACCATTTTTTTACAAGCCATGTTTTCACAAAAGATGTTGTCAAAAATCATGTTGTCACAAACTATGTTGCCACAAACTGTGTTTCCACAAACCATGTTTTCACAAAACATGTTGCCGCAAACCATGTTTTTACAAAACTATGTTGCCACAAAGCATTTTGCCACAAACCATGTTTTTGCCAACCATGTTGCTACAAACCATAACCCTGTTGCCACTAGCAATGATTCTAATATCCATTACAGCTAGCCATGTTGCAACTATCCATGCTTCCACTAAGAAGTTTGAAGATACAAGGTGGTTTGATTTTTGTGTGTATAATATCCAATGTTTAGGACCATGGTACTAACTGGTTAAAGCGACGTTAATTCCAAACAAACAAACAAAAAAAAAGAAACAAACTAACTGGTTCTGTCAGTTTCCTGATCCAGTTCTATAAAATGGGTAAAGCAGCATTAAATAACCATGAAATCAAGCCCCACTTACAGGGGAGAGTGAAAGATAAATGATTTCTTTATTTAACCACAAAATTAAAGACCTAGTCATCAATTATCATGTCCGTCCTTTGTGTCAGGGAATGCCTGTTGACATTACTGGGGTGGTTTAACATAAACTGGAGTATTTTAACATTAATCTGAGATGTTGACTGATTTTGTTTGATAAACTGCAAATGATATTTGTAGAGGACATTGTTACAGACCTTTTGAACCCGGGAAGTGTGAAGTTGCCGACTTCAGGTGTTCATTGTCCAGTCTTTAGTAGGCAAGTTATAGAGAATGACCATAAAATCTATCAATTTCCCAACCTGTTTCATGTTGTTGTTTAGTTGCTCTTAGATAGTGGGTACTTAGTTTACACTTGGCCTGGGTCAACTCTAGGTTTAGGGGCTTTTTAGTAACTGAATAACCATATGTTTGACCATATTTTATATCAGTGCTGAACTTGAATATTTCATTAACTGAACTTTTTTCAATGACATAAATTATAAGAGAAAGTAGTTGTGGAACATGTTGTACAAGATTGTGTCATTATATATTCTTCAGTTTTGCCAATAATGATGTTATGATACTAATACATAAAGCAGGTCCGTAGGAACCACAGGCCGGGGGGGGGGGGGGGGGGGGGGGGGGGGGGGGGGGGGGGGGGGGGGGGGGGGGGGGGGGGGGGGGGGGGGGGG
>JAULCC010102176.1:0-22467 GCA_032358795.1 Nuttallia obscurata
AGAAAAACATACAGTTTACACAAATAACAAAGGATTTCCCCAAATTTGACCCTTGCATTAGGCATCTAATACCTTAATTACTTCAAACAATTTTTGTTGTTGCTAAATTGAGAAATTTCATCAAATTACATTGTACTTGTAGAAAAAAATTGACCAGTAAACAGAAGATACAGAGATATATACCAGTAAAGATGAACTGTTAGAAATCACCATCAAATTTGATACAAATTTATACATGTCAATCTAAATATGTAAACCTTCACCTGATGTAAACGTTAGACTTAGATGCACATCTGGTTGCTCTTAAGTTGACACAGCTGTAGGTGGTGACACAGTTGATAATCAGGGTACAACAGTTCCATGAATACGTAACACTGGTTTAAATATACAGTATTCCAAAATACATCAAACTTCAAAAACCATTTATTCTATAGCTGCAAATCTGGTAGGAGTTAACATTCAATGGATTAAATATTTCATGTGTTTGACTTGTTGATATAGAGGATTAGCATGGCATGCATTATTTAAATTCTAAACTTCATATTTTATCTGAAGTGTGCAATACTAAAAAGCTTTCGTGTTTGCTTGTATCCGTAAAACTCACTTGTAAAGCCAAATTAAGTATAAACATGCATGGAATCTGTTGCAGCTGGAATGTTTTAAACAGATTATTATTTCCATTAGCGAACCTAGCTTCAGTTATATAAATATATCTTAGAAATTTACCCACGGTCAATAAGAAATCGTCAAATGATCATAGAAATAGCTTCAATACAATGGAACCTGCTTCAATAAGGAATTACAAAAGAGCTGAGCCGGTAATTAGTAATGAAGCGGTTGATGTACTGCGAGGGGTAGCAGCTCGGTTAAATCAGATGGTAAAGAAATCCTTTGCAGGTAAAAGGTCACAAGTTTAAGCCCTGGTACTGGCTTTAAGAGACGGCACATGCAGTGGGAAGCACGACCAGAGAGAGCTGGATCAGGCCTGAAAAAAGTGAAGGGGGAGGATTCGTCGGACTAGGTACTGGGTTGTGCCCGATATCTATGATGGTAGAGCAAGGAATTTGTAAGCAAGGAATTAAAGGTTCCAGCCCCCGGCATTGGCTGCAGCTTTTCACCGTCGACTTGCCTGTGCAAGTGTTGCAGGGTATGTGGTTTCAAGCTCCAACTTGGGTGGCACTTTTCACACTCGTGGTGTCAAGTGTCTCTTTAATGGTGTCAAGTGGTAGAAGACTGTGCACACCGTTAGCTCAGTGGTAGAGTGTCTGCTTAAAGTGCATGAGATCGTGGAATCATTGTCCATGTCAAACCAAAAACTCATGTATATGTTAACTGAGTGAATAAAGGAATTTTTTTGTATTGTATTGTATTGTATTTTTTGTATTGATATTAAAAACTATTGGTAGTAACGGATTTCGCTCCTTGGCGCTCAAAAATAGGCGTTAGCATTATGTCGTGGGTTGGTCGGTGTCAAGATAAAAAAAGAACAACCGCGGCTGAGTCTCCTCTGTGTCAGTGCAAGGGGCTTGTAAAAGAACCAGAGATTTCTACAGAAGAGTTCTCTGTATCCAATTCACCATCTGTGGGACATCCATTAGCCCTATCTGACATACAGAGACGTGAAGAAACAATTATGACAAATATAACTGTTGGTCAATACCATAGCAGTGAACGGATAAGAGCTTGGGAAAGTCTGAAAAGAGTGAAGTCAGCTTTGGTGGTGGCTTGTGTCCAGGTAACTCAGTGGGAAGAGCATCTATGTTGGTGTTGCTGAGGTCGTGGGTTCAATCCCCTCCTTAGGGGACTCTATTTCCCTTGATTACTTAAATAATGTAAGGATCATGGGATCAAGTTCCATACAGCGTAACGGCGGGATATGGAGCCATTTCCAGTGAGAACTATTCAGGTGTGTGTCCGTATACAAGATGTTATACATGAACAAAGAGCAATCAGCTATGGCACGAAACACATTCGCATACATTGGAAAAAACAGGTTTAGCAGCTACAACCACCACGGCTAGAAAGGGACGGACAAGTGCACTTTCATTAAGATGACCGTGGATATTTAAATGGCTATGTATACATATTCACTTTAAAAAGTTTTGATTAATTATACATGTTTTATAAAAACAATCGACAGAAGTCATTTTAAACCGATTAATTATGTTCAAATCATTTACCCTGATTTTTTTCAAATTTCACATCCCCGAATTTTACAAGCTGTTTTTAGAACCAGCAACCCATAGTTTCGTTTGTTGTCACTGCTAACCATGGGAGCAGCCATATTTAGGAACTACTTTTTCCCCATATTACATGTATCTCCGAGGTCTATTTTACAAGAAATAGCAGAGGTGTTCTGATTGAAATTAAACACTGACGAAACTCTCTAAAACGCTGACGAAAATGATCATTGTCGTCAACATAGGTTTTCTCACAATATAAACGAGAATTGTACAAGCTTTCCAAGTGAGTTAATGATTAGTTATTCATACAACGGATTTACAAACTTTTGACACTCTATAAATGCGAAAGATATATAGAAATCCCGTTTGATAAGTAAGTATAATCCTGGAAACTGTTTGTTTGGTAAGCACGTGTTAAGTATGAAAATGTACATGTTCGTTTAGTAAGCAGGTGTCGGGTGAGAGAATGTTTGCTTAACAAGCAAGTGTTGGAAGGGAAATGTATGTTTAGTAAGTAAGTGTCGGGTGAGAGAATGTTTGCTTAACAAGCAAGTGTTGGATGGGAAATGTATGTTTGAGTAAGTAAGTGTTGGTGGGAAATGTATATCTAATAAGAAAGTGTTGAGTATGAAAATGTTTTTTTAAGTAAGTAAGTAACTGTTGGGTTGATTGGGATTGGGATAATGAATGTTTTAATAGTAATTGATAAGTGGGAAAATGTTCTTTGAGCGAGGAGCAAGTACTGAGTGGAGCAAATGCATGTTAAATAAACAATGGTAGATTTGGTAAATGCATGTTTAGTAAGAAAACGTGGAGTGAGAAAATATATAATAACGTTTCATAAAAGAGAGAAAACAATGTAAGAACTTGCATGCAAAATAAGTAAGTTTAGTGTTGAATAAGTTTGATTTTTAACATGTCTAAGTCTGGTTCAATAAGTTCAATCAAGAAGTATTGAGTGCACTTGTCTTGGTGTTTAAGCTCTTATAAATCAATTTGTTTCAGTTGTTTGTTTGTCCTTTTGGGTTAAAGTCATTTAGGCACAGTTCAGTTCATAAAGTTTACATGATGCATGAAAATGCAGGTAGCCAAATCTTTACGAAATTAGTACAAGTTTCATCTAATTCGTTATGCGATTCAATATCTTTCACAGAGTCGGTCTTTACTCAGTTTTTCGCAAATGCAAATGGCTACATATTATAATGTAATTTTGTTTTATACCAAAGTTAAGCACCTCTATTTTAAGGAGACTAATACTTGAGGTTTGAAGCAGGCAATGGAATAAATAAAGAAACTAGCTCCCAAAATTCATTCAAATAAAAACATCACTCAAAAACAGTTACATGTAAATGATCAATTTGTTTTTGTTTTGCTCGGCATGATAGCATCGAATCACCGGTGTAGTTTTCGACCCGATACGTCGTTATTATTATGAAAACTGATATAAACTATAAAAATGCATGGTCTCTTCGATACACATAGTTCGACGTAGGTATCTTAATGTTCAGTCTAAATGTAAGATAATCATTTTCAGCTACTGGAAGCAAACTCATATTACTATAAGCATGTGATTAAATAGACATGAATGTAAATAGAGTCTATGATAGAGTTGAATAAACTGGTAGCCTAGAAAGGGCTTGCTGACTTACCAGCGTGATAAAAGGATCGGCATAATTAATGTCAAAGACACAGTCGTTTGAGGCGGACAATACAACAAATGTAATTATTCACGCTTTCGTACCGAGTAACAACTCTTATCAATCCCCCATTGTCTGTCATTACTTCCGATCAATTGTGATCAAAGTCTCGACAGCTTTGACAAGAAAATATACGCCTGTAGACGTGCCGGCGTTAGCTAGCCTGAGTAAGAGGCTCATGGTGAGCTGAAGTGACCGGTCTTTTGTCCGTAGCCCATCTGTCAACATTTGCTACCAACGACGTCTTCTCCTAAATGGTTTAAACAATTTAAAAACTATCTACGGTAGGTCCCCTTTTGAAGGTGTTTAAAGTATTGGATTTCAGGTAGAACCCTGGCTGTCATGGAAATATAAAATGGCAAAATAAATTGCATTTTCCTGTCCAAAACTAGCCGCTATATTTGAAAATAAGTTTGAACGACCCTCTACAAATATTATCTTAACTTTTTTGATCAGTAAAAAAAAAATGGTCACAAGGGGCGGAGCCAATACTCTTCTCCAAAAGTACAAATGACAAAGCCGGTATTCTACCAAATTTTTTCAAATGGTGATCCCGGGGTTTACTTTTGGCGCCTCCTCAGGGACGTCTTGTTTTACATAAACTTACATGTATTTAACATAGACATGGTTTGTGAAAACTTTAACAATTTCTCCTTTGAAAGAATAAAAGAACTAAGATACTAGCATTATTATATTGGTAGGGTGGGAAAAATTAATCTACCAATTCTTAGTCCAATTTCAAAACTATGCAACATATCTGATGACCTTCTATCAAAATGGTAGAAACAGCGTTAAATATTATAGAAATAGGCCATCATTCGCAAGTGAGTGCTTCAGATGTATCACAACCCTCTCATTTACAAAAGCTTTTTTTATGAGCTGTCATTCAAATTGAGGTAATCGGCCAATGCTTCACATGTACTTGATTGGCAATATTGCTGAGTATTGAAAGATCATACCCAACTGTAAAAAAAGCAAAAGGGTATTGTAAAATTCTGAACGTGTTGATAACAAATGAAAACAAATGTGTTTCAGACGAAGTTTTCAAATCTGCCCACAAGTTTCTGAATTTTAAACCATATAGGAAAAACAAAAGTATATTCCAAGCATGTCTTCCTTTTTCAAAATGCACGAGTATTTGCTATATTTAATATTTTAACATACTCAAAAATCGGTGAGCATTTTAATTTTACTGTTATTTGTTTTTTATACACGTTCCTTAATCTAGACTGACCGTTGTTAATATTGCTTTGTTTATTCTGCATTATCTGATAGAAAGGAATTCAACTTTAAATTCCAATTAGAAACCCATTTATGTTTTTCATTTGGGAAAAAAGCATTTGAACACTGCTTTCTGTAGAGTTCTCTAAGCTCATCATGTTGTATGTTACTCTAAATGGCTTTGATATTTCTGTTAGAATAAGATAAAGTGTGTTTCAACTAGATACACTTTAAACACCAAGAGACATCAAATATGTTCCGACAATTAATTGAAAAAAATACATTTACAGATTCTGAGGTATGCTACTGTTGTATCGTATTACCCTGGAATGCATCAAACAAATATTTTTGTCTGAAGTTTTGACGCATAATTAGATTTTTGACAATTTTCTTGACATACACCTACATGTGATCACCATGACTTGAATCATTATGCCAATATGACAAACACAAAGTACTGTAGACAATTATCGGATTTACTTTATAATTAGTGAAATGCCTGAAAAATTAGGGATAAGGATCAAGTAAAACACTTGATTTATTATATTCAGCCTGTGTGGAAACTAAATCTCTAAATAATTACATTACTCACGGTCTTATTCAGAGTCAAATTGGTCTCAAATTACAAATTACACGGTTTCTCCTAAATCTGTTGTCTGTGACCTAAACGTCACATTTATCACAAAAAAATGTCAGCTTCATCATCAGGTGGCCATCTATATGCAAACACGTTTGAGATTCCTTCTCACGGAGCTAGTTTAAATATCGCGAAGGGATATCAAATCGTATTGTCTTCGCCAAATCTAAAAGACAGCAGGCTAAATTACAGATGTCAACTGTAATACGGATGACTATGGAGTACTGTTTGGGTCGAAACATAGCTTTAGGGTTTAATTCATCAAAATGGTGGTGCACCTACGAGTTAATTTGTTTATGCGTTTCCAAATACTTTTGTGCTCAAAGCTCATGAATTGAGAATGACTTATAATTGCTTAAGCTAAGCACAGACATTGGTAATTTATCCATATTACTTGTTTGTGCACCTTTATTATTTTCTAGCTACCTCGTTATAGTTCTGACCCTTATGTTAAATGTAAACACAAGCCCTTTAAATGTAGGTTAGCCATCGTTTTCTAATGAAGCCATTAACATTTTTGATAGACCATTGTAGTAAAATAGGAATGAATGAATATCTCGTAAAACCTTATTACTGCCTCTTTCAGCCTGTCATTTTAAACATTTCACTGATTTACAAACATAAGATTATCTTGTGTATCTGTTTTTGATTTTTTTCTTAAAATCATATTCATTGTACTAGAGTCGCAAATGAGAAAAATGTGTGACTCTATACATATTTGTTTTTGGCAAATAAATTGTTTTTCCTTTTTGGCTCTTTGGCACATGAACAACTATAATTACGTTCTAAATTTGTGAAAGTACATCTTACTTTACATCCAAAACCACACAGGCTGATCCGGCCAACTTTTTTAATATATTTGTTCACATAGCGGCTTCTGTCTCGCCCTTTTCCTTGGCGGCATAAGGTTGATCAAATTGTATTTTCACCGTATGAAAAATACCCCCCGTTTAGCTCAAATGGTAGAGTGTCCATTTTGGTGTGGAAGGCCGCGGGTTCGATACCCGGACGGGTCATTCCAAAGACTTTAAAAATGGCAGTAATGGCTTCCCTCCTTGACCCTCAGGATTCAGGGTTAGCATTACGACTGGTTTGTTGGTGTCAGGATAAAGTGACCGGCAGGGATTCAGCCCCACGTATATTAGTACTATACACTGAGCACGTTAAAAAAACATAGTTCTCTAAAGATGAGTTCTGTGTATCCGCTTCCCTCGTTTGCCCTAGCTAGAAAGGGACGTTAATCATACAAACAAACAAACGTATGACAAAATACATGTAAAATCTGTTAACGACTTCTACTGACGAATCGGTAGCCCTCCCGCCCCCAGGTATAAGCAAACTTAGCTACCACGAGGTTCAATCTGCGTGGACGTAGAAATAACGTAGCAAAAAATTTCCTATTTGTGTTTTCAAATGTTTTCTAAATGTTATTTGAAAAACAAATGAGATATTCGATACTACCATCATTACAGGTGGAGGAAGACCCCGGAAAACCTCTGTACACTATTTCAGGCACAGAGTGCACTCGGGTAGAACCACCGACCTACCGCAACCAGCTGGAAGGCTTCCTCACTTGAAAAATCCGAAGTGCCCAGACCGGGATTCGAACCCACAGCGGTGAGGGGCTGAGAGATTGCAAGTCAACGACTATAGCCACTCGGCCACGGAGGCCCCACATTCTTTATATAACCGGGTGTCCGAAAATAAAAGTTATCCCAGTGATGTCTTCATAACTATTATCTCAAAAGGTTGGGATAAAACTTACATCTGAATAAATATTTTTCAACGACGAAATGTTAGTTGCATTTTTGAAAATCGACTTAGATAGGGGACTCAGCCAAAAGGGATAGTTGTGTACAAGAATACAAGATACAATAAACATTATTTAGAGTCCGTTTGGTTTACAGTTAACTTTTGCAGTAAGCTATTTTACGAAAGGAAAAAAATCATAATAAATAAAAGTAGAAAAACACATGTAAAAAATTGTTTTTTCAATTTGAAAATATATTACAACAGCAAGTGTGTTTAAGTCTCAAAAATGAAGTTTGGCTTTCGTTTTAAGAAAAAGACAGTGAGCAGAAAGCATCGATATTACGATATTATACACAGTTTTGAACGATTTGGATAGGAGACGATACTCTTCAGCCAAATCTAATTCCATATCGGAGTTCAATGCGACAAACATCTTTAAAGAAAGATATTCTAACGAAAATACAATGAATGAGGAACTAAAACTACTTCCTTACGTTATTCAGATATTATGGAAATCACCATCACTGTCAAGGCTCAAAGCTTTGAAAGTTTTATGCCAATTTTACCTTTGATAAGCAGGCGCAGTTCATAATGTTTGCTTTAGTGACGAGTGTCTTAATTTTTGTCTGGTAACGTATGTTTATATATAATGAGATTAATATCCCTCAATAATATACATAGACATAAAAAACAATTCAATCAAGAAATGGCTGGTTGTGGTTTTTCATAATTTCATAGAGATAGTACAAGGGATGTTGATGATGGCCGTCTTTTTGAAAACGCTATTATTGATATAAACGAGGGAGTTGATTAATTTGTTGCAATGTTGTTACAGTGGTGAGTCTTTAAGCAATTTATGTACGAAAAAGACTTGTGTTAAAGAGGTGTTAATAGTTGATCCCCACTTTTGTAACCATTGTTCTGCTCTAATATTGAATACGACTTTTCCTTCCTTATAAGTATCCCGTGTGAAGCCAGATTTTTACCAATAGATGCCGTCATCTGCAAACTATGAATATCGAGCTTTTTCCTTCAGGTTAAGTATTCAGTTATTACAGTGGCTGTTGAGTTCGAAAGAGTGTTCATAATTATTTGAAAGTGGTTGTGTTTAATACTGTGCCCTAGATGCAGTCATTACCGATAGGATTGTGTCCGATACATTGAGCAAGTATTGTTCTTGAGCTGACACTACATTATCACCGTCAATATATAATTCTATATAATGTCAAAAGCGATCTTAGTAGATGAGAAGGTTCTTACGGCATCCTTTTCCGACCGCGTCCGATGTCCACATAACAGAAAATCGGTATGCGGAGAACAGGAAGACGATTTTTTGTCCCAAACTCTCCAACTGCGTTTTGAGTAGGCTCTCCAACCGCGTTTTCAGAAGTGCTGGAAATATCCTTGCATTCTTCATTTTTTTCACAGCTCGTATATACCTATCTGCAGTTAATGTTTCATACATGCAGGTACATGTCTGTAGTCCAGGAAACATATAATACGTGAACGTATAAGACTGAAATGTACCTCCTGCAGGTATAGAAATTACGTGAACGTATAAACATGTACCTGCTGGTATATATATATATAAATACGTACATACACGTTTAATATGTTGGTTACTAGTTGCATATGGTACGCCATAGAGAACTGTATTGATAAAGTTCTAATATGACCTTTGCATAACACGGCAATCTGCAAACCAAAATTTTCATATAAGTAAACCATCTGGCTTTATGCATTGAGCCTTGCAGATAAAGTTCTGTAGCCTCTCATTGAGCTGAAAAATACTCTCTATACAAGTGTTCTGTCAAATAGCACTATGGCGTATAAACTTTTCTGTATCGTGCCTACGATCTTTTTAACTTTACCGACATCTTTATTACGGAACTATCGGCGAACGTCTGTTTCTTTATAAAACTATCAAGTTTGTCAATGTCAAGCGAAATAGAAAAATGTATGTATATGTGTCTGTATTTGGACCGTATATGGATTAAATAAAACAAAGTGTTTGAACTATATGGCCCGTCTGCATTAAAGATTCAATTACCAGCATGAAATGTACGAGCCCAGTCGTAACGAGGAGGAAATGTCATAAGATATTGTGTCAATGGATGGATAATGCAGTCAGCTTCTCATTTGCGATAGGCTGAATGGATTCGGGAATACAGAACTGTCCCTTGATTTATTTGTTTTCAACATTGGTGGTTTGGCTGGTAAATATATCAAAATGTTACAGCGTACCTCAAACAGCGTTTCCAGCCATTGGCGATAGAATACAAAAAACATAAAACCTTAAACACCAATACTCCTGGGTAGAAAAATGCGGGCATTCCTGAGGTTTTGAGATTTGTTTTTTTTTTCATAGAATAAAATTGATTGCACTTTGAGTTATGATTGTAAAACTAAGATAAAACTAACTTATGCAGAAAGTTTGTTTATTTGTTTGAATAATAAATTATGCAGAACATTTCTTCTTAAGTTTAGTAAGGCTAAAGAATCTTTGAAAAGTATTGTGAAAACGGGCCCTGATTAAAACAGTGAATTAATATACCCGTTAATTTTTGACGGGTAAATATATCCAGAATGGAACAGATGCACTATGTTCTTCATAAATCGGATAAAGTTTGTTTGTTTATTTAGAATTTAACGTCGCTTTAACAATATTTCATTCATATCGCGACGTCCAGCTTATTTACAGGTGGATGAAGACCCCGTAGGTCAGTGGTGCTCTCTGTGCCTGAAATAGTGTACAAAGGCCCCGGATAAAGCCACTGTCTTAAGATTATGCACTCTCTTTAATAAGCTGACGTTTTCTATAAAAATATTAAAAAAAGGAATTTTGATTAAAGACATTCGGAAATTGATACTTTTTTTCTTATACTATGCACAGCATTGGAAATGAAAACTGTTTTGTATCATTCCTCATATTTACATGCAGATGACATATTGTATTGCATGGTAAAGATAAAAAATTGGTTTCGAAGCTGGGTATTTGTATTTTGGCTGTCCTTTATACATCTTGAAATAAAAAGACCGCTATTGAACCTGTCAGTGGAGGTCATTTGTAACATAGCCTTATCAAACTCTCCACAGCGAGTAGCGGAGGTATACTGGAATCACTCTGTTGTCCGTCTACTCGCTTATCCGACTGTAAATTGATTGTTCGGAATATCATATGTTTTGACAAATGCATCTCAAACGTTTACAGCTTATCAATGATCATTTAAACATGTGCATCATTATCAATTAACCTACAAGGGAATAATGGTTTTCTTCAATATATTAAATTATTTTCAAGTTTTATCCACGTGGTATCTTGTCCGTACCATACTTGAAAAAAAAATGTTTACACAGAATGCTCACATCTGATGCCACCAGGCACAGAGATGTCTCACAGTATTGGCATAATTAAGGGCAGAGTATCTCAACTCATATGTTAATTCATAGGCTAAAAAACAGCAACATATATGCAAAGCTAAATCTGCACTCCGATCCTGTTCATCTCCTATGTATATTATGAAAGACTTGACAAAAAAGGCAAGAAGTTATAAAAATGATATATTTTACAAAGAAGTCTAGGAAAGTTAGTTCTTAGTACAAACTTGATTGTTGGAATTTCTAAACAACGTCCCAAACTAAACAAATATTGTTAAACCATGTCTCAAGTGAATCAAGTACAGATGTATTGGTCTAGACAGACGAATATTTAGTCTGGTTCGTATTGACTTAACAAAACTGACTTCATTTCAGCTGAAGACTACCAGTAATTACCTTATTGATTACAAACCGATGACAAACATTATATTCAAATCATCTAAATATGATTAATTCCAGTCTCGTTAAACATTGCTCAAAATTGAAGATGTAACTGTGTATAAAACGCGTGCATTTGGTTTAAGGTAGATAAGAATTGTCGCGCAACATAATGAAAATTATGCAACCCTTTTATCAAGACAGAACTTACTAAATAATGAACCATTAGTTTATAAATGATATCAGCCAACCAATCATTCACCCATATAACGTCACCTTGGCGTATCTGTACATTGTTAATAGTGTTCATATTGTTACCATAATATTACAGTTTGTGTCAACCTTTGTTGACAATTTTGTATTTTCCTATATAATTATATCTTTATCAATGGCATACGATTGACCGTTCTACGTGTATACCAAGTTGTGTATTGACATGTAAATTATCAGCAAGAATCATTTTTAGCTCATCTGAATTTTTGAGAAAAAAAAGATGAGCTATTGTCGTGACTTGATTTTCGTCGGCGTAGGCGTCGGTGTTGCAGCTCAAGGTTAAGTTTTATGTTTAGGCCCACTTTTCTCCTAACCGATTAAAGCTAATGCTTTAAAACTTGCAACACTTATTAAGCATCATAACATGACTGTGCAGGACAAGGGTCATAACTCTAGCTTGTATTTTGCATGAGTTATGGGCCTTTTTGGACTAAGAAAAACACTGTTTCTTGGTGAAGCTTTATGTGTAGGTCCACTTTTCTCCAAATTGGTCAAATCTATTGCTTTCCAACTTGCAACACTTCTTCAGCATCATGACATGCCTGTGTAGGAAAAAGGTTATAACTCTGTCTAAGATTTTGCATGAATTATGTGCCTTTTTGGACTTTGACTTAGTTATATGTTTAGGTCATCATTTGTGGTAAAACTGAAAGCTAACTTTGAAACAATATCGTTCTAGTCACTATTATTAGATAGATGGATTAAGCAAGTTAGATAATTCAATTTTGCATTTTGAAAGAATAATGGGCCTTTTTGGATGTAGAAATTGTTTGGGTTTTTGGATATGGTTTGCTTATAGGTCCTAATTTCTCCTGAATGGTCTAAGTTATTAAATTCAAACTTGCAACACTTTTTACCATCACAAGATGGCTTAGTAGAACAAGGGATAGAACTCCTACTTTTTTGCATGAAAAATGGGCTTTTTCGAATTAAAAAATATTATTTTCTTGGTTAAGTTTCAGGAATTGTGGCTTTTTTTATTAGCAATAGTTGTCTTTCGGTGAAGTTCTGTGTTAATGTTAATCAGTTTTGTGAACCATCAGAGCTATTACTTTGAAACGTTTAACATTTTGTCACTATCATGAGATGGTTTTGTATATCAACTTACTCTAGTTTTTTTTAAATAAATTAATTAGGGTCTAATTTGGATTTTTTGTCTTGAATAAGTACAGCTTGGTTCAATTGGGAGCTTTTTATTACATTTGTTATCATTATTCATTATCATGTTGACTTGGTGCAAGATCAAAAATCTTTCTTTTCATGTTAATAAAGAACCTTTTTTTAATTCACAGAACACTTTCTGCTTTAGTTAAGACATCTGTTCTCTATATTTTTCAAACTTTAAGATTTGAAGACTTAATTACTATTATAAGATTTATAAGTTTACAAACTTTATCAAGTGGCTTGCTTAAGTTCCGCTGGCCTACGGTTTATCTGAAACTTGTGAAACATGAAATAGTACTGGATTTTGTTATTAACTTTTACAAACGTATCAAACACAATGGAAGGTGTTTATAATCAAATGGTTCTTATATATCTAAGACAAAAGTCATTTTTTCATTAAATATTGCCTTTTGTCTTTTCCTGGTTAGGTTGAAGCCATTTCATTTGAATGGTTATTTAATGGTACAAATTCTTGTCAAAATGTTGAAATTTTATTTGAACATAATAAGTTTATCTCATAGAACACAATAAATTGTTTCTCGTGTAAGGCATCACCTAGCCTAACCTTTTCTTTATGGTGCTTGATCAGCTATGTTACAGGTATAAAAATCAGATGAGCGTCTGCATCCGCAAGGTGGTGCTCTAGTTATATTTCTCATTATGACATAAATATTGTAGTCCATATAACGTACAAATATAACTTGGTTATGTCAAAATGGCAGCCAGTTGAGTGATTGTTTCATCATTTTTGGTCGCTTGGTTTACTTATTAAATATGATTTACTTTTCTCACGTCTGACTTTCACCACTCTATTACTTGTTAGGGAGAGGGCATCCGTTGTCGAGTGTAATGGTCATCTGCTTGCAATCTCTCAGCCCTTCAACGCAGCGGGTTTGAATCCTAGTCTCGACACTTCAGATTTTTGAAGTGAGGAAGGCTGCCAGCTTGCTTGCAGTAGGTCGGTGGTTTTACTCGTGTATTCTCTGTGCTTGAAATAATAAATGCACATGGATGTTACGGGATCTTTTTCCTCATGTAATGAGCTGAACGTCGCGAAACGACTGATATACTTTTGACGCGACGTTCAATACGCAATTGATAAATCAAACAAGGGGGCAGTACTTAAGACGTTTAAGGCTGGACATTTTGTTAGAAATATATCAGGGCCACACTGTTTTTTAATACGTGTTTCCATGTTATCTTTGCAGCGAAATAAGACATTGCTGCTACCAAAATACCTTATCTCTTATGGACATGATATCCCCTGTTGCATCGCTATTTTACTTGCTTCAAAACTGCATGCAAATTGACTTCTTATTCATTTATTTTTCCATTCAATTATTTAAACCCTTAATAGTTAAACGCACCGTAAATATTGTTCCGAAAAATGATTTGAAAAACACTATGCGGCAAACATCCCGACGCAAGTAATTTAATCATTCACTCATTTATATATATATACATATATGTACCATCACAGATACAAATGAATTTTATTATCTTTTTGTTTTGGTTTTATAGTCTTATAACGAGTACATCGCTGTACGCAAATAGTCTCAGAACACAAAAAGGCTTTAAAAAAGTTTAATGGTTTACCTTTATATATTTACAAATGGACATGGATAGAGAATACTCTTTTTAAGTTTCATTGTCATTTTGATTTTTTTTCTATTTGCCGTGGTTTTTCCTTTCAGTATCATGGCATAGCTTCAGTGTCTTTCAAGACAATCAAATATACGGCCATATAAAGATAAACCAAAAGGGCTTCATTTTGTTATATCCCTAGATGTGCCATCGTAATGAAGTGACAAAAATCAGGCAAGTTTATTTTTCCCTTCTTTTGCTGAATCCTTTACTGAGTGTTCATCAGATCATTCAGCTAAAGAAAACAAATGCCGTTTAATTTATTGACGGAATCTTTATGATACGTGATCGCAGACACGCCGTAGATGATAATTGAACCGAGAAAAGAGACATATTATACAATAAAGACAAGTTTTAATTTAAGAATTCTTACCATTTCAAAAAGCAACGGAACAAAAGTACATGCAATAAATAATTGTGTACGCTGAATTTCGTTTGAAACGTTAATAGAATAATCAATATACTTCACCTCGCAGAACTTCATATCCGAAGCTTATCAATAGACTGAGAAGACTTCCAGGTTTCTCTTCAGCAATTACACCTTTCTTTGACCATAGTGTTGATATAACAATTTTGATAAGAAAACAAAGCTTGTAAAGTAACAATTATTTCTGCTCAATTTTCACAATTGATTACTTTTAATAACTTATGAACCAAAATGTGAATCTCATACGAATAACACTTATGAACCAAAATTTGAATCTCATACGAATAACATTTTGGTTTCTACTGAGGCAGTTGATATACTCGTTATTCTTTTGCTGGGTACATCGATTGGATGGGAGTGTTAATCATCAAATTCAATATTTATGACCACAATTTTAATATTTAAACTTTAATAATATTATCGTATTTTCAATATCATGCAACATGTCATTAAATGTTTTGTCCAAGCTTATGGGAACAGGCTACTGTTTGATATCTTTTTAAAGGTGGGGATCGTCACGAACTTCTAAATTATAGACCTGTATTACTCATTACCTGTGTACGTAAAGAAATTTAATGCGTTTTTTTAATCGTATATAATTTTCTGCATAAAAATGGCTATTTACAGTAAGGGTTTCTCAACACTGATAGAAATGTAGAATTAAATATGCAACTCCCTTGAATTAAGAAGACACACTTGTTTAGTATCTGTATGAATATCAAATCTTTCGATGAGTTTGGCATAGAGGGGTGATTTAAAACTTGAATGCAATAGTGTCAAGAGTAACTTCACGACTATCTATATATAACCTTTATGGTAGGAATCCACAGGTTTTGGATAATAATTTATCTTCTTCAGTGCACATGGGCTCAGTCCTTAGTCCTCTGCATTTTCTTTTAGAAATTAGTTTTATTGCAGATAATATGAAACTTTTCACCCTACTTTTACGATGAAAACACATCCTTGCTCATTCATCCTCTAATACTGTCTAGTCGCCGAAATGGTCGACTGTTTTTATTCAAATATTTCGAACAATCAGACAGGGAGCACATATCATTTCAATGAGATGCGCTACATAAGACGTATTTAGCTCCGGTTTTACACATTATGATTACGGATTTATATTTCTTCTGACAATAAATAGTCTAACATATTGATTCATATTTTCTTCCATGAAAAAAAGATTGTCATAAGAATAATGAAGTATACCTTAACCGCCATATACTAATTATGTATATTGATATATTTTATACCCCCGATTTGATTTTAAATTATGCTATCGAGCAATTTGACGGATGCACGATACCTGATAGTCAAAATGTAGCACTAGTACAATAAGTAGCAGTCATCGTAGTTTGTTGGTTGCTAAAGTTAAGTGGCAAAGAGTCAATATGCTTTGAATCTGAACTTGAACCGTATGAAAAGCAGATAGAGAAATTCTATATTTATTTTAACAATACATAACCATATTGTTCCTCATCACTCACCAATCTTTACCACTTCTTCGTGGTAAGTTTTGAACAATTTATTCTGAAATAGCTGTTATAATAATACTCCAGTTCTTAGACGGTCACCCAGTTAAAAATATTTGTACATTCTTGATAAGAGTTAGATACAATTTTCAGAAAAAACGTTATAATTAGAATTTCAATCTTAATTTCTGTCCAGACTTACAGGCAATTAAAATTGTTCGACAATAAGTGCGTTTTCTGTTTATGTCTATTTACACGAGATTAAGATATAATGCAGTTAACTCAATATTGATTTGTAATAGTGGTTTTACTTAAAGATCCACAGTATAACAAAATCTATTGTTAAATAAAGTAAATATGTTTCTACCGAAACCTTTATAAAGTTTTGAAACCATTGTCAAAGCAGGACTCAAACTTGTTCTAGTGCAGTTCTCAAAACTGTTCAGCATCATCCCATCATCAAACATGTAAACATTGAAATAAGTGTTGTAAACCTATTTGTGCTTTGCCATGACACTTCTTTGAATATATTTGGGGAGATGGCCTTTGGATAAGGTTGTAATAATTGTCAAGCGAAATCCCCTTATTATTTAAATGTACGCAAATACATATGTTTAAAAAACTGCTCAGTTTGAAGTATGAGAATCGATTAAATGTTTATAGAAATGTCAATTAAAAGACATAATATAAATCATTCCTCAAATAATAGAAGTATATCTTTTAAGTCAAACTGCAACAAATAAAAACAGAAGGCATTTTAATCAGAATGCTTACACGTTACTGACAAATAATAGCCAGATGTTGTTTTGCTAGGTCGTTGCCTTATATTTTTTCTTATCTTACACACACACGGTTTTTATTCCACAAATGAAATGAAATGAGCTGATAAATAACCTCAAATATGTACCCGAATCAATTATCGAAGCACTTTTACTAGACGTTGATTATACGTCTTTGAGGAGCCGACAAATGGGAAACAGTGGGATATATCCTGATTGATTTCACTGAACGTGAAGATTTCCCGTAAATATAATATACGGATATATATGACTTGCTTTGTTTGAAAGTGAAACCGTACAAATCATTCGCAAAGTTTTATGTGGCAGACAAACAAGGTATTAAGGATAAGGTGGGATTTATATAAAATAATAGACAGTGCAAAACTCAGGCTTTTTTCTAAAAACTAGAATTTACTTGTATAGAAACAAAAAGATATAGTTCTCAAGCAGGTCCAATAAATCATTGTGTTTATCATCATCATCAGGTCGGTATTTTGCTGTTTTTTTTTAAACCTGAATCTAGGTTTTATTTTAAGGTAAAGCGACAATACTAGTGCAGTTTAATTCAAACGCACATAATACTGGTTATTACGAATAAACATAATTCGAAATACTCAAATAAGAGAAAATAATTCATATTTCTATAGACGCGAACCAAACATCAAAGTAAACAAATATAGAAATTAGCAAACGCTTATACATAAACTTCTTTATAAAATCAGGAAATTCATGTAGACCTGTAATTCAAAAAGTTATCAAACAGTTCGAGGTTACGGAAATTATAATCCCACGCATGTGTCTATTATTATACAAATAATAGTACTAATGAATTATCTAACGTTGTAAGTCTGTTTGATGAAGGCACGTCTCTCCCTATTCTGGTTGATAATAGTCTCATTTAATGTGCACAGTATCTTGCTTATAACATCTCTGTTTTCATTTACTGAGGAAAAAATACTGGACAGTATATTACGACCCCTACTGAAAGTAAATCGAACAATACAATGTTAGGTATAACTTTAGTGCAATGAGGTTCAAAATGGTGACATCAGTTAGCCTATCACTTAGCTCTTACAAGCATATGCAAATTAAGCAATAATAGGATAGAATTACAGAAGATTACCACGTGTAAAAACAAACCCGGTTATTTCAACCTTGGTGCTAGACAGGAAATTATGGTTGCCACATTTTGTGTTCGTAGCCGATATTGGTACCGAGTGTTTGTTGCCATATTTTGGGAGTGATGTTTTTCGTGTTAGCTTTTAAGTGTTTAGTCGTTCAGACGTAGCTATGTAATATAAAAAATGTAGCTGATTTATTCACTGGTAAAGCATATCCTCAATAAACGATATTCAATCTACGGCATCAAGATAAGAGGTCGAACACTTAAAAACTCTTAATTCAAATACTACCTTAAGTATATTAATAAAAAAACTATATATAAAGTTATAAGCATGTTTTAATGATTCAGATTTAGTATTCATACTGTTGCACATCTCATTTGTTGACAAAATCGTTAGTATTTATAAATGTTCCCCTCAACAAAACTGCTGTTCAAGTTATTGATTTAATCGTATCTGTAACTGGATACTACTAAACTTGTCCAAAAAATGTTGGTGATCATTCTCTGGTCTTAGATATAGAAGTCCAGTATATGGTCGATAATCAAGTTTTGTGTTACTAAGATAAAACTGATATAATTAGAAAGACGTATCATAATAAAACATTAAAAGAATATAAAACCACTGTTATTACGTGATAAAAAGCTATTGCCAATCTTCATGATATCGACTTCATTATAAACTGCCAAGTTGATTAGAGTCATCATCTGTTTTTTCTCTACACGTAACTGATAAATACACAAATAGATCAAACATATCACCTGCTTTTGTCTGTTTGTAAGGTCAGTATTTCACAAACGCTCAATTGTATTTTCTGTTCAATTTATACCCTATCGAGACTTTGTTCAAGAAGTTATATCAACGTTTACTAATTCAGTAACAAGATGTAGGCATATATGCAATAACACCCTCAGTACAAAATATATTAATAAAGAACACCTCGGATAACAGTTTAAACGTAATAGTATCACTCATCTATCTAGGTATATATGTTGTTAAAACATTGATTTGTTATGAAAGTTACAAAAGCTTTCAGCAGTTGGAGATACACACTTTAAAAAGTACGAGTTAATTCACAGAGAACCAAAATAGGTAGACATCCCGTTAAAATTAAAACATGAGCATAACTTTGAAATTTAATAAACTACATGAAAAAGAATGTTTTGCAAACTACTAATATAGATGGGAAACCTAGACAGTAGCTTTAGAAGACAATATGAGAAAACTGAGAGCGTTTGCTTGCTTTTATTATGTATCACTCAGCATTTGCAAAATATCGGCGAAACTAGTCTACACACTTTCGTCTGTAGATATCCATTGGATTCAATTTAGGTCAACATATACATTGTACTCCAACAAATGACGTCAAATTCATGTAAAAATGTCTCTATTTTTCAAAGTTTTATGTGAGAGTAATTTTACTTCTTCCAGCATTTTTATTCAAATTAGTTGGCTGATCTGAAATTGTATTGTGTTAAGGTTTTCATTTTATATGTTTTCATTTTGGTCTTGATTGCCTACAACTCATTAAAGCAGTTTTCGACCTTTACCAAAATATATAACATGGTGAGGTGAGCTCTATTTTAAACAGAACAGATTCTTTTTTCCGACTTGTATATAATACATCATCTTCTTTTAAAAAGTTATTGGCCGCGGTTAAACATCATGTTTTGCAGCAAATGACAAAAACATTAAGTTCAAAAATTGACATAGCATGCAACATGCTATATAACTCTTCAATGGCATGTCGTTTTTCCAAATCCTAATATGAAGAGCCGGTTCTAAATTATTTTGAAACTAGTTAAAAGGAAAAGATGCAATAAAAACAATTGCAATTGAAAAATATTTTGTGATATCTTATTTCGTTGATTTTAATAAGATTTCTTTACTGGGATCCAAAATAAAGATTTTTAAATTAAGGCGTCTACCCAATATTTTTTAGCAGGTAATGTGTCTTTTTTGTGTGAATTCGCTCTTTCTGAGAGTGCCTTTTTACTCTGTTTATCCTTTTTAATAACACATTGATTTACTTTGTGCATTTGTTAAAATAAAGGAATGTTAAATTCTTAAAGATTATGTATATATGCATTGATATGAAAACAACATGTCAGAAAACTGTAGGTATGCATTTAACAAGAATTTGAACAAAGAACCTAACGCGTCAAGATAAGTATTAGCTGCCTTTTGAAAGACTTAATATTTTAAAAAATAGCTGTGCATTTGTATGTAGACAACTTTGATGAAACAAGTTTTGCTATAGTTTACATCACTGACATATTGTGATTTTGATACCAGTATAAATAAGAACCAGTTTTGTATTTAATTTAAATACACGCAATCCTCTTCTTGCATATGAACGTAATGCTAATTTGTGATACAATACCTTTCATTGAAAAGTTTAAGCAGTGGAATTCGTTTATGTATCAAACATTCAGTTAACAAAGTAAGTACAAATAATATGGTTATCCCGTTAAGTTAAACATTAACTAACACACAGTTCGCTCGTTTTCAATTACATGTTGCATTTTATGTTTCAATATCTTTTCTCTTTCTTACCGATTCGAAGTACCATTTGTGTATTTCAGCTGTTTGTATAGATAAAAGAAAGTTGATAAGTCTTTACAATGCCTTAATTATCCTTAAATGTTACTGTCGCTTTCCTATTATTCAACTTTGTGAATATATATTTAGACGTTGCTTCCACTGCCTTTTCTTGATAGGCATTATCAAACATTGTTGCCCTAAATTGTATAAAGATAACAACGCCATTAGGGGATATATTTCCTGATATGCTCGTACTCAATTAAAAATGTTGCGAAGCTTATGTCTGAAGAAAAGACATGCATAGCATAGCACTAATAGTGTACGTTTTAGTGAAATCGACTGTCTGGTCAGAATCTAGATGCTCCTCTCGAACATCTGTTACATACTTAATTCTTCTGTACATGTACTTAATTTGTGCATTTATCTTTATCATAGGGATCGAGTTGATCAAAAAATGAGGGTGTATCCCAATCTTGCACTACCTTTTTCTCCTATTAAGTTAGTCTCATTTATGAACAAATTAGGATAAATCTGAATTATATGGTAGTGAATTTGGTAAACATACTGTTTTTGTATCTGACTACACGCAGCCGGGCACTTTCGCGCAATTTCTAATATAAAAGCTAATTACGTCAAAATCAGTCCCATTGTCTGTAAAGTAACGGATACATAAATTGGCAAAATATATATTTCTGAAGGCGTGCACATTGCAGTCGTCGGCATACCGTCAAGTTTAAGATGTCGGACAAAACATTATGTGAAAGAAATTTTCACCTAAAAATGCATGTGCAAAATTAATCATATTTGCATGATTTTAATTTCAATATAATTGCACAAATTGAAATGCGTGATTTTAATTTCAATATTATTACACTTAAAGAAAGAGTTCTACACTTGTTTGTCATGCCCTTTACTTTAAATTCTGTCTATCAAAACATTTAGCTTTAACTAGGATATACATACATAATTTATATGTAATGAAAAAAAAAATGGGAAAAAGAAGGCATGAAGTGGTTTCCAAATTTGTTTATAAAAGGGCTTTAAATAGTGTGTTGTAACAGAATGCCTGAGCTTAACATGTTTCCTAAGCTGGCATAATTACAAGAAACAAAATATCAAACTTAAAATCGAGCTTTTATCAGCACATCCTTGTTGATATTATGAACGCTTTTGAACATACAAGACCCTTTATATAGTATAGAAGGTTGCTTATTTACACAGTATTTGTACACATGCATATGATATCACACGCATGGTGGTACACGTTGAATACTACAAATCGATCAAATCTCATCACGAGACGCGTTTGTAACATTTAATCACGAATTGATACAAAAAATCAAGAAAATGATATCTAAATCCTTTTTCAGCTGTACCAAGAACAATATTAAAATTTGAAATGTTGACGAACGCTGATTGCAATTGATTTTTTGAAATGAATATTACAGACTAGGTTTCATTAACTTGTACCAGGGGGAATTTTTATGTTATATTTCGGGCTAAGCCTAAGTTACATGTACTAAAATGGCAGGTGTACTAATTTATCAACAGACATGTGACTTGATTACAATCAATATATATAATAACATTTATTTCAATGCAGCAAACTTTTCTCTTGCGACCATAGAATTTTTGCTTGATATTGATTGTTCATGTTTGTCATATTTATACTACAGTAAGATGTTACATACTCATTTACTGAACTGTTTTTTATTAATTTTTCGCAGTTTATATTGGGGTCAAGTTGATAAACTTGTTTATGTGACTTTACTCAGTCAGCTTTTTCGATCTGTTGAC
>JAULCC010102177.1:0-10968 GCA_032358795.1 Nuttallia obscurata
GGCATTGCGATGAAGCTTTCTACTAGCAAGTGGTGGAATAGTCGAGCGTGCTGTCTTACGGACAGCTCTTGTTTGTTTTTCAGGGTGGTTTAAAAGCAGTATTATGGACAGACACATTTCAAGTGTTCGTTATGTTTGCCGGACTATTCGCCATTTGCTTTAAAGGCATGTCAGACGTAGGTGGACTGAGTAAGGCATGGGAATTATTTGATGACAGTGGGCGTGTCAAGTGGGACGAGTAAGAACTACTTTTTTGCTCTAAAAATAATTATTTTTCGACTACCTTTTAAGCTAACCTGAGCCATAGTCTCGTACGAGTTATTGTGACAGGCTTCGTCCGTCAACTTTTGCCCCAAATGACATGTCCTACTAAATGACTTCGCCAATTTTAATAAAACTTTACAAGAATGTTTTTAGGTGGTCCCCTTTCAAGGTTGTTCAAAGAACTTGATTCCATGCACAACTCTGGTTGACATGGCAACAGAGAGGAAAAACTTTAAAGATCTTCTCCTTCAAAACTACTGGCCAGACTTGCAAATTATGTGTTATGAGTGTTCCTTGGGTGACCATGACCCTCTACAAAATTGTTGTGTTTTTTTCCAAATAATATTGATCAGTAAAACCAAACTTGGCCGTCATGAGGCGGAGTCAGATTTCCTTATATGTATATAGTTAAAACTTAAAATTATGTATATAGTTAAAAATAATCGTCTCCAAAACTAGTGGATATAGGCTTCCATTATCAGTTGAGCGACTTCAGTGCCATCATGGCCTTCTTTCTTGAAAAAAGCTTTTTGAAAACTATTGACTTTTTTTCAAATAAAAAACTTCCTGCGGTAACGCGATATCGGAGGACTGTTTATATTCAGTCGTTAGCATTTATTTGATAAAAAGTAAAACTAGCGTTTTCAAACAACTAACTACATACTCATTTTTAAATGGAAACTACGTCACAAGGTAATACTTTAAATATGTCCGAATTATTGGCCATTGGTTTCTAGCAAACAATTATTACAGTTAACTGACGATTTGTAGTCTATCAGCTTACGGTTTGTTGTTGTTGTTGTTGTTGTTGTTTTTGGTGTTTTTTAATGATATATCTTTAATTTTACGCATTGTATGAATTGCTTTTCATAACGTTTTTTTTTATCTTTGCTCTGTGTGTTTTTCTTTCAGTTTTAGTTTTGACCCTAAAACACGTCACTCTTTTTGGTCACTTACGATTGGTGGAATGTTCACGTGGGTGGCCATCTATGGAACCAATCAGGCTCAAGTACAAAGAGCGTGCTCATGTTCTACTCTAAAAGAAGCGCAAATGTAAGCACGTTTTCTGTATTTATCTCGATTAATGAAGAGTTGCACTGATTCCACTCCGTTTCTGCAGTACGGGCCTACCAAATGAAACAATGGCTCATACAATTAGCTACCGGCAAGAGGCTCTTGGATTTATTTGTATTTAAGTTGTCATAACAGTGTGGCATTTGTCTGACAATGTCTGCCAAGATTTACACCATCTATTTAGTACAAAGTCTCATGATTAAGTCAGAAACCAATTTACCTGATAAACAGTTTAACCACTCTTGAGTTATATAGTGACTCGTCTTATTTCAATGTGGTCTCACAGTAACGCTGACTTATGTTGCGAATAAATTAAACACTTTATTAAATAATTGCCTACTGTGTGACATGCTTTGAAAAGATATGTACCTGAGAGTTAATCTAGATGACAATGTAAAAACTCTAACGGCCCCAGTGTCTGATAAATGCACAGTCACTGATAGCGTCTGACGTCGCAAAATATGTTTGTCACCAAGAAAGGAATTTTCATGCAATGTCGGTCAAAACTTGGTGCAGGAACTTGGACAAATTTAAATATGTATTTTGTATTATTATGTCATAGGCGAAGTGAAACCTTAAAACAAAGTGCATATCATAAACATGTTCATTGCATAAGTCATAGATGAACGTTTGAAAAAATTCCAACATTTACGAGCTTAAACACATGCCCGTCTTCACTGGCCAAGTCAAATGCGAAAGTAGCAATTCAAAAAGAAAGAACACATGGTTCGTTGTCTTTTCGGCTTTACTTTGGTGTTGTATTTTTAACAAATCATAAGTGAACTATATAGTCCGTCCTATAACATACTACACAACATAAGTGGTCTAAGTTGCGTAGCTTTATTTAATGACCAAGGCAATGGCGAACTTTGTAGACCTAAAATAAACTACAAAACATTAGTGGTTCTTGTGACTTTCTTTTGTTCATAGATTAACTCAAAGGCGAACTTTGTAGACCTAAAATAAACTACAAAACATTAGTGTTTCTTGTGACTTTACTTTGTTCATAGATTAACTCAAAGGCGAACTTTGTAGTCCTAAAATATACTTCAAACATTAGTGGTTCTTGTGGCTTTTCTTTGTTCATAGATTAACTCAAAGGCGAACTTTAAAGTCCTAAAATTAGCTAAAAATATAAGTAATCCGTGTGGCTTGACTTTGTTTATTAATCTATTTACTGGCGAACTGTGTAGTATCTTAATATATATCTACACAGCATAAAATGTCTTTAAGGCTTAAATTTGTTTATTTATCAATTTAACGGCGATCTTTGTAGTCCTATAACACAAAATAAGTGGTCTTTGGGCCTTTACATATTCAATTAACTCAAAGGAGAACTTTGTTGGCCTAAAACAATTTACACACCATTAGTGGTCTGTGTGACTTCACTTTGTTAATTGATAAACTCAAAGGCGAACTGTGTAGTCCTATATCAAACTACACAACATGAGTGGTCTTTGTGACTTTACTTTGTGAATATATCAACTGAAAAGCGAACTTTGTAGTCCTTAAACAATCTACACAACATGAATGGTCTTTGTGTTACTTCACTTTGTTAAATGATCAACTCAAATGGGAACTTTGTAGTGCTTAAACATTCTACACAACTTTAGTGGTCTTTGTGACATTACTTTGTAACTTGATCAACTCAAAAGACGAACTTTGTATTCCTATACAAACTACACAACATCTGTGGTCTTTGTGACTTTACTTTGTTAATACAACATAACATATACAATGTTTTCATATTTACTGACTATCTACGTTTTTAAATCACCATTTTGAACATGAACATTTTTTCATTGTTTTGACAGAGCAATGTGGATCAACTTCCCGGGTCTATGCCTGATTTTATATCTTGGATGTTTCATAGGCGTGGCCGTATACGCACTGTACAGAGAGTGTGATCCAATCAAATTTGGACTTATCAACGCTAATGACCAGGTATGTATATTGAAATTATCAGTTCATTTGCGAACTTTGAGTATATATATTAGTACTGAAATAGAACGTTCGTGGCAACTTTTTAACATATTTCCGTTAAAAGGAAAAAAAGAATAAGATAGAATAGAAAATCCGATGTCTCTATTGGAAATATTCTAACTAATGTAGATATAAAAGATTAGCAGTGATACCTATTTAAAGTTTAAATTTACTACAACACCACTTTTTTGGTATGATAAGCATGTGCAAAACTGAGTTTGTCGGCAAATAGTACCGAAAGAAGAGTTATTGGCTATTCTAAAGTCTGAGGAAAAGAATTAGTTTATGTCAAGGCGTTTAAGTTTCCAACTTAAGACAATTTTTACACTTCGAACTAGGTAATCTCTCTTGCTAAAATGTATACAGATTTCCTTTCATACTACGATGCGAAGACTTGATGCTGTACATCAATGTTTTCTTCTTGTAGATATTTGTTTCGTCTATCGAATGGCAAGAAGGCGCCAGTCTTTTGCTGCTCTTTCTATACCGTATTGTGGCACTATTTTTAAAACAAAATTGTAAGTCGTTAAGTTATTAGATAGTAATAAATGGACAAGTGCAGACAATGCAGAGCCATGTCAGACGCAAGTCGTGTCTCTGTAACTTAGACACTGACTTTGTATGTCTTAAAATAGATTCTACACAGACACCAATTGTTTACCTATTCCTTAATTCGTATCTTGACTACAAGCATTTCAATTTGTTATTGACCATCTACAACAACATTAAACAATTTTAAGTTTATTTGACAGTAAGTGTAAATTTTGTCTGATATAACGCAAGGGGTATCGCCAGTAACTATTTACTGATGTAAGATCGACGTAGAATGTCTTTAATTTTTAATGCGTATTTTTGTCCTCATTTCTCTCTATTTTTGTCCTCATGTCTTTATAACTTAGACACTGACTTTGTTTGTCTTAAAATAGATTCTACACAGACACCAATCATTTACCTATTCCATAATTCGTATCTTGACTACAAGCATTTCAATTTGTTCTTGACCATCTATAACAACATTAAACAATTTTAAGTTTATTTGACAGTTAGTGTAAATTTTGTCTGGAAAAACGTAAGGGGTATCACCAGTAACCATTTAATGATGTAAGATCGACGTAGAAAGTCTTTATTTTTTCATGCTTATTTTTGTCCTCATTTTTCCTGTTTACAGCTGCTACCTCTGTTTGTGATGGACACTTTGGGTCATATACACGGCGTACCAGGGTTGTTTGTTGCTTCATTATTCAGTGGAGCGTTAAGGTAAAATAAACCACTGTTACCACTGATTCATGTTGTGTAAAAAAGTGTACAAAACCACATACTTGTATGCCATAACCCGGGGCCTCCGTGGCCGGGTGGTTATAGTCGTTGACTTGCAATCTCTCAGCCCCTCACCGCTGTAGGTTCGAATCCTTGTCTCGGCGCTTCAGATTTTCAAGTGTGGAAGCCTTCAAAAGGCTTGGGGTTTGTCGGTGGTTCTACCCGTATGTGTTCTGTGCCTGAAATAGTGTAAAGAGACCCCCGGGGTCTTCCTCCACCTGTAATGAGCTGTACGTCGCGATATGACTGAAATGCTGTTAAAGCGACGTTAAACTCCTAAAAACAAACAAATACCATTACCCCTACGGACGTTCAACATCTGTTACCCAGTGGCTGAAAGTGTAGATTTGAAATCACTCGCTCCTCACCGCTCATGTGCTATAGGTTTGAATCTCAGCTGAGAGAATTAATCTTTCATATGAGGAAGCTATCCACCTAGCCTGCGGTCGATGGTTTTACCTAGGGACGCCTTGGAACCCCCCCCCTCCTCCCTACATAGGTGCGCCTTGTATCCCCCTTCACAAAAAGTCACAATAGTCGCCATATGACCTGAACCAAATAAACATATCTTGAGCATCGATGAAAATATCACTATCCCAAGCAGTTTTTCCTTCCCCAGTTTAACCCTATTAGTTTTGTTTACTACACAACGGCGTGTTTTGTCCTCAGTCTGTCAAATGCAACCCTTAGCCTGCTAAGCGTGACCGTGATAGAATTTGTAAACAGCCTGGATCCAGATTAGACACCGAGTCAATCGTCGTCTAATCTGGATCCAAGCTGTATGACACTCGGCCATTTGTTTCTCCAAATATTGGGGGAATCCGATTGATTTTAAATCTATGCAGACGACAATTTAAGCAGACGACAATTCTTTCAGCAGGCTAAGGGTTAAAGAACAAAGGAAACACCCCTGTCCAGAACGATACTGTAATATTTTACAGGCGTTATATAAACCGGGTAAAAGCTGGTCGTAGCCTACCTGGTTGCAGCAATGGTACGACTGTAGAACATTGTGTGTTGTATATAGGAACGATGGTCTAGTGGTAAGACGTAGGTCTCTGGATCGAAGGGTCATGTGTTCAAATCCATCCCGGGCCATATGATTTTTCTGGGCAGAAAATTAATCCCACATGGGACTTACTCTACCCAGGAGTATAAAAGGGTACCTGTGAAATGTAAACCAATGTGCCGTGGCTGCAATATGTGGCAACTGTTAACGGCTTATTTACAAACTGAAGGTAATAATGTAATGTCAAAGCGCTATTTTACGTATGTCAATTATGAAAGCAGTGCTATATAAATGTGGTATATTATTATTATTATTATTATTATTATTATTATTATTATTATTATTATTATTATATATCAAGCCATACTGACGAAAAAGTAATTATACCATAAAAGTTTCAAGGACAATGTGGCAATTCATATTAGCTAACAAACTTAGAATTGAACTTTAACAAGTTGATTGCGACTGACTTATCTTTTAATTTAACATATAGATTGTTTCATGTTAGATATTTCTGATATCATCGGTGAAATGATGGAATGTCAAGATTATTTAGGTTATAACGCCTGGATATCTGATTAGTATTTTATCGTTGGGGAGTTTCCCATATTTAGATAAAAATCTAACATCCTTGATAATTTAGCACATGCTTACCTTAATCAGATTTTTTTCGTGGTTTTTATCGTTGGGATGTTTTAGTAACTAGAGATAATGGTATGTGTATGTATTTAGATATAATGGTGAAGTTTTTACTAGCGTGTTACCCCTGTTTTGTGGCGAATGCTTTCGGAACAAACAAATATAGGTATACACTAATTTCGATAACTATGTTGTAAATTGATTCACATGCGCATTTTAGGTACTGCATCTTCTATCAAATCCTCTTTTTTAACTAGCGTGCTATGAAATGTTTCATGCAAGACAAAAATACCCCTGTCAGTTCTAAAGTTATAGTTATAGGTCAGTATTAATGGCTTTGGCAGAGAAACAAACAAATGATGAATTTTTCAGTGCTCTAACTTGATGATGTTTAACCCCTTCACTGCTGGAGGCAATACCGCGCGTGCGGAATATTTCGTCTGCCACATTTTTTAACTTCACAGATTCACTAAAATTTTGGCAAAACAATTGGCTAAGTATCAAACAGCTTGGATCATGATGAGACGCCGAGCTGTTTGCATATGACTTAAAACTCGGGATAAGGTAGCGAAGGGGTAAATACAACAACACGTGTAGGCTTGTTTAACAAAGACAAACTTAATTACACTGACTGAAGTAGCTGTGGATATGGGTGTTTGGATTTGTGTATGTGAGATAACAAAAGTCACTGGGTTGTAAAGTTTTTACATATAAAGAAATAGTGTTCTGCATCATCTATTTCATTAGAACATATATATACTTCAAGTGTGAAATCTTTATGTGTTCCCTTTTCTGAAAAATCTTATTTATTTAACCCTTTACCGACTTGTCACTGTGTTGGGGTACCTGCATTTAATTAAATTCTTTAAATGCTTTGCTAATTTACATAGAGCGCTCTGAGACCAGCCAATCCCTACAATAACACCTCCAAATGTCATTGAACTTGACATGTCCGTGGGCATTGTCCTCATCGATGTACTTCAATAGGAATGTTCATTGTATCCTTATCTCAGTTAAAAACTAATAAAATCTCAATCTGTTTCCTTTTCCTGCAAATCTGCGTTTACATAAACAAGTGTATTTATTGAGTCGAATTTGCGGCCATTCAAAGTGATTTTTCCCTTGCGACTTGCAATTTAACCCTGAGCCTGCTAGGTGCGACCGTGATAGAATTTGCAAACAGCTTGGATCCAGGTTAGACGCCGAGTAACTCGGCGTCTAATCAGGATCCAAGCTGTTTGACACTCGGATAATTATTTCTCCAAATAATGGGCGAATCAGATGAGTTTTAAAATCCCGGCAGACGACAGTTTATGCAGACGACAATATCAGCAGGCTAAGGGTTAATAGTTCATCACATCAGCTTCCGTTGTTGATTTCTCGAAGGTTTTCAAAAAATACGATGAAGATTACGAAGGTTTGCCGCTCCCTTTTTCAACCCCAATTTGATTAAAAATGACTCCTTTTTGGATAATGCCGTTCATCTTATCGAAGACAAATATGGCTTTCTTGTACAGTAATGGCAAAAGGTAAATATTGCAGGGTCAATGAAAAATAATGATGTTGAGTGTTTCACGAATGCATGTTGTATTGTATTTTCAAAACTTCACAACAGGTTGCATCGAGAATTATCAGTAGGATTTACTTTTGATAAATGAAGGTATAAAGTGAAGAAGAAGCCTTCTAATAATCATTTTGACAAGCTTTTAGAACCCAAACGATAAAAATAAAACATATATACGTACATGAGTATTGTGAGGACAAAATTGCCTTTTTTCACAGTACGATTTCCTCAGGGCTGAATTCCATAGCCGCATGTGTTCTCCAAGACGTGATCCGCCAGTACTTTGTGAAAGACATGTCAGAATCCCGGGCGACTATGGTGTCCCGGATTTTGGGTAGGTATTTTTAAAACTTCCAAAAATCTTTTTTTTACACTTCCGGCTCATTCATGTAATGTGAGTGTAAGAAAGACAACTCTGTGAGAAAATTGCTTCCAGAAGTCATGGGCGATAACTAGTTTTTAGCTGTATTGGCCAAAGGCCAGAAGAGCTTATGTTGTGGCGTGGAGTGTTGTCCGTCATCCGTGCGTACGTGCATGCGTGTGTGTTTCCGTTAACAATTGTTTGTTTACGCGATAATGTCTTTAGTTTTGACTATATCTTAATCAAACTTATCATTAGTTAGATATCCATGAGAACTCGGTTCCTTTCGAAAACTAACCAGGTCCGCCCATGCATGACTGGGTTATGGCCCTTGAAATTGTCAAAATTGCTATTATACAGATTGGTTACGCGATAGAGTCTCCATTTATTTTCTGATCTGCACAAGACTTGTACAGTAGTTAGATATTAATGAGGGCTCGGTTCCTTGAAAAAATCAGCCAGATACGCTGAGGCATGACTGGATTATGGCCCTTGAAATTGTCAAAATTGATCAAATTCAGCTTGTTTACTCATTTAAGTCTTCAATTTTTTACCGATCTTCACCAAACTTATACATTACCTAGATATTTATGAGGGCTCAAATCCTTTTTAAATTCAGCCAGATACACCTATGCACGACTGGATAATGGCCCTTGAAGTTGTCAAAATTGCTATTATTCAGCTTGTTTATGCGATTAAATCTCCATTTCTTTTCCGAACTTCACAATACTTATACAGGAGTTGGAGTTCCATGAGAGCATGGTTCCTTTTGAAAAGTAAGGCTGATCCGCTCATACATTACAGGATTATCACCCTTGTTAATTCAAACTAAAGACAAAGAGACATAACAAGGCAAGCCAGTAGAGCTCATTCCATCATGGGCCTCTTGTTCAAACTGGTTAAGCTCTTTAGATTCGAAACTGCCATCCAAAGTCTGCTTATGATAAAATTGTATGTACATAAAAATATATATGAATGAAAATGTTACGGGGTAATGGTAGGGTGACAATCTGGGGGTACTGCAGGGCGGGGCGGGTCATCTCTGTTAACAAGTCATGTCATATATCAAAATCTTCAGTTAGGTCTGTAGTATCTGGCATTGCCGGCATAAATTGTCAAATATGGTGTCGATTTGAGATATTCAAGATGGCGTCCAAGATGGCGGCTATACAAACTATATGTTTAGGGTACATTTATAGATAAGATGAAATTATTCATAATATGCCTCTATAGCTTATATTTTATTATCATTCTGACAGACAAAAGGTCAATATACAACATTCATACTAATTTAGTAGCATCGAAATGATATGGTAAGTTTCAAGGTCAAAGGGTAAAACATATAAAAAAGTCAGAAAGTGATCACAAAAAATGGTTTCAATTGTTGAACCACAATGTATTTTTAAGTTAGTTATTGATATACTTAATCATTAAATACTGGTTTTCAGCACAAAAGAAATTCTATGTACAACTTAAAATCCATATTTTGTGCATAGATCTATGTGTTTTTATGAAGAAGAGAAAAGGTTAACCTTGACGGTCTCCAAGTTGAACAAATTTTTTAAAACTATCAATCAGCGCTGTTTCATTCAGAATGTGTGTTATCAATTATAATTCATTTAAACTGTATCATATCCTTAGAAAATGCCAATAAAATGATACAAACTTCAGTCATGTAAAACTCCAAATGTATTTTAGAAGGTGTTACGGTAAATTTTACCGGACATGTTTAGATAACGGCCCCAAATGGCCCCAAATGATGGCCCCAAAACTGGGGTATAGTATATGGCAGATAACTGCAGAATTAATCGTTCGATTTTGAAATAGTTAAACTCATTCGATAGAACAGTTTTATATCATTCAAAATATGTCCCCTGTATTTGAAAAATGCTACGTTTAAAATGTTCAGCGCACCCTCCAGAAAAAAAGAAAGATTTGATTATTTGGAAGGAACCCATTTTGAGGATTTCTATAATGAAGAGCACTTTCGAATGACAGTTTTGAAGAAATGGAATACTTGGTCGCGGATTATTTACTCTCATTCGAAGACAAATCATAAACTCTCAATAGTACTGGTTGGCTAAATGACAAACATATCAACGCAGTTCAATCTATTTTACGTAATCAATTTTTAGATTAGAATAGCATTAAAGGATTGCAATATAGTTTAAATATGCCAAATTTTAATGAAACATTTCAAACGTGGAACGCAGAACATTAAATTGAGTACATAAATGGAACATCATGTCAAATACAGTTCAATGGTTATAACCACTGTTTTGTGTCATATAGAGATTCAGATAACAACAAACAACAGTTTTGTATTAGCTAGTCTAAAATCTAACAGAACATTAAATAACTATATAAAGATTCAACTATGTCAAATTTATGGAGATAATGATATGAAACAATAATTACACATGTATCATCTGTTTTATGAAAATGTTAGAAGTTCAAAGTACCATACAATACATTTTACATGTAAGAATGCAATTCCTCTTGACATCTCTTTGTTTAGGTCCAAATTCAACTCATATACTGGAGAGTCAACACAAATTCATAAAGTTAAAAATATTTGAATTCTCTTTATTTTTACAGAAATAGGGTCGGACCACAAGTTCTCGCAACATTAGTTACGGCCCTCCCCAAATTCCTTTCATTAGACGCAATAACATGTCAGTTAGACGCAATAACATGTCAGTTAGACGCAATAACATGTCAGTTAGACGCAATAACATGTCAGTTAGACGCAATAAC
>JAULCC010102399.1:0-14150 GCA_032358795.1 Nuttallia obscurata
ATTATTATTATTATTATTATTATTATTATTATTATTAACAATAATAATAATAATAATTGAAACAAGTTGAATGTCTTAATTCTCTGTTACCAGTTATGATATGTATAACAGTTATGTATAATAAAGCTTAGTTAACACATGAACCATATATTTTAAATATTACAGAGATTTGGGGTAGTATGAATATTTATATGCACAATAACAATTTCTTTGGCATACGCGTCAGGAATTTTATACTTTGGTTTAACGGATAATTTCACACATTGCATATTAAAATAATAATTTGTAGAATATAATACATGTTTAGCTTGAATTGACAATAAAACTCCAAAGAAATCGGAAGTAAAATTCCAATGAATATTTGCATGTCATTAAAGTGATGCCTACCGATTCTAACCTGCAAAAATGAGTGTTATTCCTGCCAAAAGTTGATTAATTTTATTTTTACACATTGTGCATGCTTCCAAAATAACACTAATTTCAAATTAAAACATAATTAAACAAAGCTAATAAAAACCCACATGTGAAAGGGGAAATCAACCTCCTTACATATTATTTTTGTCACTGATCTGAACCTAGACAGCGACCACCATGCACGCAGAAAAGAAACAATTTTCTTCACATTGTCTGATAACGGACTGATAAGCCCGTTTACTCCAAATTCACACCGTCGCCTCGGGGCCCAGTAAATCCCTTCGCCCCCCTGGTGCCAGGCTCCGGATTAATACAGCGAAATAGCCTAGCGCCACATTTCGAAATTTCACACCTCGGCGTCGATATTTTCCTTTAAATGTTTTATATGATTTAATCTTAAGCCTTCAAAATATACATATCTAAATTAAAAACATATTTACGTTATCACCGAAACGCTTAACCGACTCGCCAAAGTGTCGGAATTCGCAGAGACGGTAAGCGCTACCGCGCCGGTATATCTTGTGATATCATGTTAAGTTGGTGAGAAACATTAGCATCAATTTAAAAACACTAAACAGCTACTGGTTTTGTCTATTTTTCAAAGTTGTAAAGGATAGACGGATATTAATAATATTCATATCAGCGGTAAGATGGGGAAACGGAGAAATTTAACAAGGGGAGGTGACGAGGGCGCAGTTCTAGGCGGCAATGATTTTATATCTTAATCGCACAAAAGCATGAATCAAAGTAAACGGCCGAGCAAAGGGAAATCGTATCAGAGAATCTAGCAGAACTATGGGCTTTTTTCTCACAGTCGTGGAAGCTATGTTTAGTTGTGAATGAAACTCGCTTGTTGTAAGCTTTTGTTTAGGGAGGATGGAATTATTCATCTTAGTTAAAAGAAAAAATACAGCGCTAATATAGAACTGTTGATTGAAGTCTGTTTTAATTAATACACTTCTCAGGAATTCTCCTGCCCTCCTGTTATCACAGAAACGCGAAAAATTAATTTTTACTATATATCAATTTTCTGAAATAAATTATTTTTATTCAGAAACGACCGATAAAATAATTTGTTGCGTAAGTGTGTAAATAAATTATTATTTTGATTAAGGAAGCTTATACTACAATGGAAATAATTCTTTGAAGATATCATAGCATTATAAATTTACGCAAGAAAAGAGTTTCACGACATAAATTAGATTTGTTATTTTATGAGGGCTTATTGCAATATAACACGTTTGGCGAATGTCAATATGACATAAAAACAGACCTCCACAACACAAAACTTTGAAATGTTTGGGATTCTTTTTACCTTTGACAGGGGCATTTTACTTAGTTGATCAAATGAAAATAGATACATATGTCTTAGCTTACTAATTGAAAAAAATATGACAGTTTTCACTGTATGAAGATGATTGGAAAACGATTTAGACGGTGATGAGTGTACGTGTTATAGCCTTTTCTTAAGCTAATGCAAGTTTCAACAACGTTATCAAAAACAGCATCTACCAAAAATGCAATAAAAGAGAAGAAAGGAAGTAATTGGGAACACAAATAAAACGACCACCGAACAATAATCCAGATTGATATCAGCATCGTCCGCGATAACCGGCTCATAATATGTCCAACAATAAAAGGGCCAGTCTCAGCACCCATCCAGATCTGATAAAGGGCTGAGCCCTTTCTTATTTCTCCCTTCTTACCCATCATTCACCGCCGATTAAAACGATGATTGCGATTTTACGCAACATCAAAAGTATCTGACGCAGAAATCAGAACGCGATCCTTGCAGCCGACAAGATAGCATCAAATTTATTCAGTTTTCACACCTTGTTTTAATGCATTCATTTCAGTAATTGGACGGGTAAGTGGTACCAGTCCAGGCGCCTGCTGCGCAGTATCTTAAATTCGACTTCGAAACCAGTCTGTTGGATTTCGCGCTTATAATCACTCCGAGTAGTTTTTTACTCTGTCGTCTCCATACTCGATTCCATTTTGATCCTTGCGCATTAAATAAAACGGATGCAGCCAAGTTCTGAAAGCTTACTACCAACAAAAAACAACGTGGTTTTCTGTAGATGTCTAGATACAAGAGGATCTGTTAAAAATTATGGAAGATAAAATAAATAAATAATAAACAAAAGCAAAATTAATGAATTTATAAATCAGAAGATAAATACGGTAAAAAAAATGGAAACATAGGTGGAATCTTCAGATGCAGTAGATGTTGTTACATAAATTGTCCACTGATGTGTTGGGGAAAATAGTTTCTTTCCTACGAATATTCATATTCTTTGATAAAGTAAATTAGGGACAGACTATCAAAACCAAAACAAATAATTTATTCAGTGTTATAGTATTGAAGTCATGTTTAAGGTGGGAATAAATGTATCAAATTGGAGCAACAACGTAAACAAATAGCTCATTTGAAGTGTACTAGATCTATTTAATTAATCAAACTAGAGTCAACTTAATTTTTCAGATTCTAACTCATCAAAACATACGAGAGTGTGTTATGGGGTAGATAGAAATTGTTGTGAAAGTATTGCAGACATATGAATCCGGCAAACAAACAAGGTTTTTGAATGAGTACACTGAGCAGAGAAGCGTGAAAATTGTTGATTTGTTAAAATCTATTTAAATCCGCGATTAATAGTGCTAATTCGCGTTTCTCCACAACACCGCCACAATTTACACTCAGTTAGGCAGCAGGCGACAAGGTATCTCTGTTGGGTAAAATTTACGCAAGAAATGAAAGAGAATGTGACATTGTTTTTGTTAGCAATTATGCTTTGGAATTAAATTCGGATTTGCAGTTTTACTGCAAGTATGGACGTAGTTCGGAGGGCTTCGACCGGCGCGACGGGTTTAAGACGATCAAGCAAATACTTAGGCGCCTATAACATATACTTAAAGTTTCCCGGGGTCTAGTTCTGTTTTGTTTTTTTAATTTTATTTTGAATATTTTTTTAAAACTCTGCCATAAACTTTGGAATATAAACTTCACTGCATTTTTATGTATATTACTATGTGCAAGCTCTAACAAAAGATTAACTTACTGAAATTTTCGACCATACAGGTTTTAATAGAACATCACACACAGTTGTTGTTGTATTCTTATATTGCACACGTGTCAGATCGGTTGCTTGAAATGCAATTTAGAACGTTATAAACTCATATAAACTGTCCAGGAATAGCTATTGAATCACAGTAATAAAATCATTCATTAATCATCGCTAATTAGAAATGTAAATAAGTAGTTATGTGTCTACTGTTTATAGCTGCAATTGAGACAATTTATCGCTTGTATGTAATTAATATGCTAAGTCTATGGAGCCATAATAATATTGGTGAACGTGTGAACAAATCTGTAACGCGATTGCTACAGTTATACTGTTCTAACATTCCATGACAACCAGATGCTTTCCTTTCTTTGCTCTGTCCAAAGTTTGTATCTTTCTTCAAAGTTTTACGATTTTTTTTTTTCATTAAAAGATATGTGTATTGGAACTTTACAATATTTTTCATACCATCAGCTAAACGTTAGGGCGAATAATATTATAACATCAACATTTCGTGATATTATATATGCTTTGATCAAAGAGAATTTGATTATTACATAAAAATGAAGCATGTGACATTAAAAAAAATCTACTGCGTATGAATGCATTTTACGCAAACAATATTATCAGTGTATAGTAACAAAATTCGCCAAATATTTTCATATTTCATTGATGAGCATCACATATCTTAAAAGAAGCCAAAATTGGAAACTATAAAAAAATATTTTGTGTATAAAATTTGTTAATAAAAAACCCTTTTTTTCCCGCATGCCTTGCCAAGCAGGCTTTCTCCCTGTGGCAACCCCTTATCTCCTCAAAGGGCTGTCTAACAGGTATCATTGCGGCTTAAATTGTAATCCCATGATACGGCTGCAAAATAGTCGCGTTACGTCTCCCTAATTTTCTTCTCTGCGTTCTTCGGAAGCTTATCGGTGACACGAATTAGTCCCATCCCCTCTGACACCGATACAGATAATACTCGGTACACAGTCCGAATGGATTTTATAGACTGGTTACCACAAATAAATCCGTCTGAATCAGCTTTATCAAATTTACCCGAATCTGGCGAAATCATCTGAGATTTACTGAAATTAAAAGTAGTTAAAATTATGTAAGATTGGTGAAGATGTTTAACTTGAGTAATAGTTCTTGATTTCTACTAATCCTAATCCCTAACAGGCGATATTGATATAACGAAGTAATCTAATTCGGAACTGAGCCTTGAGTATCTGTAAGAAGACTAATACGAATGCTCGAAATGAATTAGATGTCATATCCTATCAACATTGTAAATATAGCTACACACTCGGAGATGCGTGTGTGCTTCTTTGGAGAAGATAAGTTTAATTATTAACATTTTAAAACTTTTAAAGTAAAGAAAATGTATATTAAATGAAATAAGTCCTTCAAAAACTTAACTACCTTGCATAATTGCAGACAGTTTAAATGTTAATATCCGTCACAGTTTAACGTCACGATCAGATTTCTATCTTGAGTGTGTGCGTTAGTAAATTATCGGCAGAAAAAAATGGCTCCATTACAAACAGTCGTCTGACTCGAAAACAGAGTAAATATATAACGTGTTCAAGATAGTGTGAGGTGGGAGAAGTCAAAGGCAGCAATTTAATTGATCCCCTGGGTACCACAAACTGTTACCCGTCACCAAAAAGACCTCCATAGGTCGACGTGAACACAAACTCTCGTCTGGTGAGGATATGAATGACTCCCTCTTCAAAGCTTTATCAGTATTCGCAGACGACATTGAAATAAATCTCGTATCTCGGTTTCTGTCATTCACACCAAAGTTCAAAGACTTTTGTACACACCTTATATATACACACGGATTATTAATCTATTCCTAAATGGACGGTTGAGACCGAGATGTGTAAGAATTCGAGCATTAGAACAAAGGGCGATCAAATTAGCCTACTCACTAGGTCCCCAGACTTGTCATGTATTAATTATTTCAAGTGCTTTTTGGGACGTCTTTGTTTATTTAGAAAGTGTAGAGCAGGATCCAAGTTTTAATAGATCTACATAAGCAGACGAAATGTCAACAACGTTGAATCAAAATGTTGGGCGGGGATACAGACTACACTTAACATCAACTATACGCAGACGACATTAAGCCTGTGGTAAAATAAATGGTGTGGTTTCTAATAAATAAAAACATTTACTTACCGACTCCTTTCGATCCGGGCAGTGAGAAAAGTTAGTCTTAAAACTTGGAATGAAAGGCGGAGATGATGTTCGAAAGTTCTGTAGATAGGAAAGAAAGAAAAATATTTTTCACACATTTACCAAGATCCATTGGCTGACAAAAAAAGTAAATACTGTACGACGAAGAAAAAAATTTTTTTTTACAGATCAACAAAGACAAGTACTTATGAATAATTAACAAAAAAAAAAGCATCATTTTTTTTATATTATCTACAGTGAACATGTGATAAAACCAATTTATACAAATCCAACTTATAGCGAATTAACAACACGTATTATCTTGCAAACTGTTCACGGTCATGTAAGCATATAACACTATAATATAATTTTGTTTGTTAACTTAAACTAATAATGGAACAAGGGTCGGGTTTATACCTGCTCTAACTTTGTTTGAAGGGTACGGTTTTAAAAGGTCTTAAAACATTGTGTTAAATTTTCCTGAAGTTTTTCTTTCGTTTTGTTTTGCAGACGAATGTTCCCGCCCTACAAAGTTCGTGTAACGGGTTTGGACAAACGCGCTAAATACATTCTACTCATGGACACCGTCGCTGTTGACGACTGCAGATACAAGTTCCATAACTCTCGATGGATGGTCGCCGGAAAGGCCGACCCGGAAATGCCAAAGCGCATGTACATTCACCCCGATTCTCCCGCCACGGGCGAGCAGTGGATGCAGAAAGTCGTGTCCTTCCACAAGTTGAAGTTGACCAACAATATCTCTGACAAACATGGGTTTGTAAGTGTAAGTTGGATATCCGGTTAGGTATAGGAGCATAACTCAGACGCTCTGGACGCTTAGGGGAATTGGTTCGTTTCGCTTGCGGGATTAATATGCATTAGATGAGAAGAATGTTCTGTTATTCGACATACGCCTACCTTTTTAAATATATACCTGAAATTTATAACAGAAATACAGATTCAAATCATTAAAAGTAAAAAATAGCTTCTTTATCTTTTTTAGGAAATCAGAAATCACAAGAAAGAGCATCATATTCTCATAGATATAATTTATTCGCAAAAGTTAGTATATTTTTCGACACTCTTGTTAATATGGATTCCTGAATATAAGTTTACAAGAAACCTGAATACTAATTAGTGATGTGATATGATATTTTCTTCACCTCTAGATCTTTTATTTTGATTTACACATGGAAAATCTGTAACACTTTAGTTCTATCTAATATTATAATCCCAGTTCATGCGAAACGAACCAGACTTCGAGAACTAGCCATCAAATGTTTTAACAAAACGGATATGACAAAGCAAAAAAGTGCAAGTTTGATATTTATATAATTAGAAATTCTTTCAAATCAAACTTTCTTTTATAGATTTAATTTTCTCTCTCAAAATTATTTCTTCTCAATTCCTACATATTGATAATGGTGCAATACTTGGGTGCAATCTTCTTACGTCTAAGTATCGCAACTGTCAAACTTGTCGGAAACGAACAAAGGAAGGAATTGATTCGCTGTAAGCAACTAAGAATCGAAATTGGAGCCTCTGAGTTTTTATATTATTTCACAAGTATGAATTTATTGCTGTACTACTTGCGGCAATTTTTGTATGTGTTCTAATTGGGATAATTTCTAGTTTATAGGCCTATAGGTTTCCACACAAGAATGATAATTTCTCTTCTCGTGTCATGAACGTCGCGAATTTAAGTGTTTGCAAGCAATAAATACTGAGATCCGTCAAACGGCGCCAACTCAAAAGGCAATCGGGTCGTTTAGTTAAGAGGTTTCCTCGTAAATAATTTTACTCCACAGTAGCGTACTGTGTTTGCTGCAGTCTTGGTACACATCTATCTCCTTTGGGTAAACTGCACGTGAAGCTGGCTGTCGAAACAAACTCCAAAATGTTCAACATACATCAATAATGACAAGATCACTTGAAACATCCATAGCCCAAAACTTCATGGAATCAGTCTCTGTCTCCCTCTCTCTCTCTCTCTATTTCTGTACGTCTCTCTCTCTTTTCTCGTTCACTGTAACTACCTGTCTCTCTTCTAGTCTCTTTCTCACATGGTAAACACACTGTAAACTGTACTTATAAGCAACGTTTTGCCACCATACAAAATTACTCTATGTATGCTGAACCTGCTTTAAAGTCTTGTGGTTAATCCATCCACACCACCCCATCTCGAAATAATTTTGTTGTACTGGTTGATTGATATAGGCGAGTGACGTACAATAGCATATTACAGAACAGAACAGAACATATACTTTAGTGACTAATACATAGTACATCATTATGTAGCATATATGTAATACATGCATTTACAATTTCATTTCAACAGTCACGTGATATAACTTCTACCAGAGAACAGCAATTTTTGTTCAACGTTAATGATAGAGGATGATCTAAATGTTATGAGACAAAGTTAAACGTAAAGAAAAAATAGCAACTTACATTTTGTGAACGTCATTAAAATAAAAGCAAATCGTTAATATTATGGGGTTTTTTATATTTCAAAGGATAAAAAAAATCACCTATTTCATAGAAAAAAAAACACAGTTCTAATGCACGATTCAGAATATTCAAATGGAAACCGAAAATAAAAAAAACATCTAAATAATCCTATTTGTAAATATGGATTCTCTCAGAAGAAATATGCTTTATATTCAGGCGTATTTAGCCAAAGGTTTCCGAAAAAGCAAGCACGTGTGCCAATCAGCGTTTCAGGTTTCTCTTTGACCAATGAAATTACACGTTAATAGCTTGTCGTACTATAACCTTTGGAACTCTCCTATTCTGGAGATAAAAAGGAACCTTGTTCGTACAAAACAGCTGCGCAGTGTAAACATGGGCTATCTCTTTAATTACGACAGGTACTCTAACGAAACTATAGAAAATACTACAATGGTTAGCTAGCCCCTGCCATCTGCTCACCGTGAAAATATCAGTATTTTAGAAAATTACCTGACAATTAAATGAAGAAATAATTTTAATGCGCGTTGTAAGACGATACACCCCGCAGTAATTTCGTGCACGTTACGCAACGAACAAATTGCGCAGAGTGATTAGATGAACACAGAAGGTGTAAAAAGTCTCCCTGAGTCTGCGTCACCCAGCCTGGAGCAGCCGTCGGAAACTTTGAAGTTTTGCTGTACTCATTTATTTCTTATGTGTATATAGTCACTGCTATTATTTATTACCAGAAAATTCTAAAAAGGTTCATCTCACTAAATAACATTGTCTTGTGTCATTTAGTGCAACGATGTTCCCCTCTTTCATTCATAATGTATTTAAATGATCGTGCTATATGCTGCGACCGAAATAATAGTAGTTAATATTTGATATTGCCTTTTTCATGAGCTATGGAAATTCCCTTTTAGTGTCCCTTCGTAATTTTTTTCTGCTGAATAAATTAATAGAAGAATGGGTTTAATTGAATCTCTTATTGACTTCTTTTTAGCATTTTAACACATCTTAATTCTGTTTAATCAACCACTTTTATTTATTATTTATTTATTTATTATTCATTTATTATTATTATTGTTATCATTATTATTATTATTATTATTATTATTATTATTATTATTGTAATACTATCGTATTCATCTTTATGATAATAATATTAATTTTAATTGATTATGATTATGTTTATTACTATCATTATAATAATGTCCTCATTATTATTTCCTTATTTGTATTATTTTATTAGCGTTATTAAAATTAGTATTCTTTATCTTTATCACTCTCTGGGTACTCATTATCTGACGCATAAATACAAAAATTAAAATGATATCGTTAAATAATCTTAAAAAGTTCAACACCCTTCAACTTGTGTAGAATAGTACTGACAATAAACTGATCTAGAAAACGTGTCAATGACATTTGTACTATTGCACTTTCTTTTTTTCTTCTACACCCTTGTTTACTATTTAATGAAGTACATGGACCACGCAAAAAACAATGGCAGATCTACCCGTTACACGTCACAACCGCCGAACTACTGTCACCCCCAATGGTATAAACATTTCACCCCACTCTTTGCACCGAGAATATCAAATTTCCCAAAGTGATATTGTGTTCATTCTAACGGACAATAAAAACGGCTAACCGGGTACAAGTTGATTACGCTCTAGTGGAAATCGAACCCAGAAAACCTCCTGATAAAATCACAAGAGGTGAATTCCGTAATAGTTCAACGTGTGAAAGCACAAAAAACATGTCAAATTATTTGAATGGAAGATATAGATTTAAATATAATTGTCTTTATAGAACATGGAAATCGCCGACTGTAGTGTCTTAACATGCGAAAGTTACGTGCGAAATGGCTTTCGGTCAGGCGATATTTCGCGTTTACTGTTTTGTTATTCTATTGTGATTTATACAGCCGACACATTACTAGATGGGTTCAAGCTCAAAATATTCTAAAAGAGGAGAAGTGTGTGGCAAAAACATAATGGGTGGGTTTTAAACCTCGTGAAAAATATGGAAAACAATATTATCGTATGATTTTATGTGTAGAGCTACGCTGGAAAATATAATGTACGGTTTACAATTCCATGCATTTTATTTTGTAATTTGATATGGAGTAACTTTGACAAAAGATCGAATTAGGAGCAAATAAAAACAAACACCAAAACTTATTTACGGGATAAGGAGTTGAATTTTTAGTTCGTTCGTTTCATTGCGATTCGATGACTATAATAAAAATACTCATTTTAGACCTAGCCTTTACACATAAAAGGACCAGAGCTGTTTCCGAAACAGTTGTTACTCATCGGCTTTCTTCGATAAAGCTCGATATAGACTTTTTTCAGAAAACAACCGAAGTGTTCCGAATGTTACCAGCATTTTGGTCAAGCGTTTCGAACAAACAAAATATGATGTCCTTGTTGAGGTATCGAATTTCGTCCAACGTTGCTTATGCCCTTTGCTGGTGTCAATGGATCGAAGGAGGGTGTTATTAAAATCTTTTACGGGTGATCATTGTACCTGGTTGAACCCCGAAATGTAACCGAACGCCGCACTTTTCGTGTACAATTTGTGCAGTCAAAGATATAGCTCCTAAAGTTTGGGGCGGATAATAAGAAACATTTAAACTAGGCGGGAGATGGTACACTTACGGGTTTAAAGTGTTATGTAATGCCTTTTTAATAACACTGGCGACATAATTAATTTTATATCGAGTTTTATTGTTAAACCAACTACTTAGGCTGATTAATAATTATCTTTCCAGTACCAAAAAATTAGTTCCCGTCTTAATTTTTGTCACGAGAATGTGGACGATGCTTTTGTGGCATTATATCTGCACAAAGAAACCTGATTTGATTAAGACGTTACACTTAAGTTACCTATACGACTTCCACAATGTTTCTTTATATCACGATGTTCCTACCTCTTTCTCTCTCTCCATCTCTCTCTCTCTCTCTCTATTTCTCTATATTTAAATTAATTCATATACATAGAAAAAACCTTTTGCTATGGTTTTATAATCTAACAAACAACATTTAACCTCCACACACAGCCTATAAGCACTGAGTGCCCTGCTCTGTTCGGTGTGCATTTTCTCATCGGCTATTGTACTTTTATACATTTTGTTTTTCTTTTTGTTCGCCTGTATTCCTACTTCGAGTATATATCATTTTACTACCTGTCTCGTACTACTAACTAGTCGCCTCGTAAATGTCTTGTTCGGTAACGTATTAATTTGACATATTACACAGTCCTCTCCACAAGACGAGCAAATTTGGCCGTAACGGTAAAATGAACGTTACTGACCACTATGATGAAGTGGTAAAGGTGGTCTTTTTAACAGGACCTGTCCATCTGGACGCCAGATTGACCGGTTAACTAAGTAACTCCCCACTTGTCCAGTCAGTTGTAACACATAGTTTGTTAAATTCATGACTCTTCGTCGACGTATGGCTTAAATGTGAGTAATTTTACATAAAACCAAGTTATTCGCCGCATTACTTGGTGAAATAATTTCATTTATTTGCCGAGCACGTTCTTGCAAAAACATCGCGTGCGTCATAAATAATAATAAATCATGGATTTCAAAACTAGCAATCACGCGGGGAACAATATTCTGCTCTCAGTTATGGAAGAAATAAAGATAGACTTAATAATGGATATATATGAATTGATTGATTGATTGATTAATTGATTGATCAACGAGGCTAACGGTAGGGACCAAGCTAGGCAATCCGGTAGCTTGCATGTAGAACTGTGTTCATTATCTTCCCTAAAACATTTTTGGGTTGGATTTTTACCATTTAACAATTAGGATATTAAACATGATCAGTTTTTAATATGTTAGTCAATAGGTATTTGTTTGTGTATTGTTAAGACAAAGAGCTTGAATAATTTATTTCACTCCTTATCACTCGATGCATTAGAGATAAATAATGTTAGAAGTTGGTTTTGTCGCCCATATGTTTTATAAATTTCAATTGATATTGATTTGAATCTATTGTAGATTTTTTAATTTTCCAAAGCCACGAAGGAAATATGTGTGAAAAAAATATAATATTTTCCCTTGTGAAAGGGTAATCGAATAATAAAATAATAAACATCTTTAATCCTTGTTAGGGAAAATGGTAAAGAAAAATTAAGAGACCCCTTCAAAACTTTTATAGACTCTTGAAGCTAATTAATTCGACTGAGACACGGGTAATCAAAAATATTTACAGAGTATTCATATCAACACTTAAACCAGTCAGGAAATGAGAATAATCCAACAGTTACCGGAAGTAGTGCTGTCTAGATCAGACTAAAGAGGCCAAGACGATGCGACTGTCTGCCCGTTGACTGGACACTTAACAAATTTACTTTTTGGATTAAGAAGGCACTCTTAGGCGGCTAATACATTTAGGACTGACACCGATTTTGTAAAAGTAATCCTTAAATCAAACATTCCAACAACATCGGCGTTCGTCCAAATATCACGTTTTTATCACACACTTGTCTGGATCTTGTTTTTGTGATTTTTAACTTTTGCTTTCTTAATATCAGTGAAAAAAAATCTAAACTTTTCCAGGTACCGCACCTTTGCTCTCAATGTATAAATACCAATACGTATAAAATATTTTTTTTTTCCTGTGTGTCATTTAATTGTGCTACATTTTTTCTTCATAATCTTATCTCTTGAGTTATATTTATAATCAGATGAACAGACTTTCTTTATCCACGACGGTTAATTGAATCTTCATACACTCTCATTAATGCTAGAGCCGTAATATCGTAATTAGTTTTCGCGGCATTTTTTTACTCTCCGTAAATTAATAGAATTATTTTATGCACACTGGAGAAGATTGTACTTATTCATCTAAAACCCGTTTACTTTATTCTCGGTAACAATATTCCAGATAAGATCATATTATATGTTTTTTAAACTAAATTCATTCTCTGTCCATGGAAATCTTGTTCTATGGCATCTCGTTTGAAGCGATTTTTCGAGGTGATTCTTTTGAGATACAACAAGATGGTTTGTCTACGATGAACTAAGAAAGTTTTGTACATAGAGAAAAAAATCATTTGAAAGCGGCCTCATCTGGAAGCCTGCAGATAAATTAGGGGTGATGTTCGTAACATTCTGTGGGATATTTAGCAAGTAAATGTGTCTGCAATAGTCAATGTAAGTGGCCGCGTTAATTACTAAACAGTAAAAAGGACGACCGAACTTCGTTATGAAGAGAGAAATAAAATGTATCATTTCTTCTGTACCTGAAACTTGCGCCGTTTTAAGAGCGCCTCGAAGGCAACACTGCAACTAACACTAATTTTTTCAAGAGGTAAATCAAATTATAGTGCAGTAGCTCTTAGAGTTAATTTTTCTGTCGCCAAAATGGAGATAACGGTCGGCACCGTCGGGGTCGGGGAGCCAGTTAACCGTGGCGGGACGCGTAAGCACAGAAGTAGCTATTTAGAAATAACGATCGATTTAGAAGTATTAATTCTCTTTATCATATTTTAGTTATTATTTTTTTGCCGCATGTGTACACTTTTCCACGTATAAGTATATAGACCTGAGCACATATTGCTTTTACTTTTGTCTGCTAAAATCTATCATTGAACCAAAGGTATACATATCAGCTGTTTATTTTTAAATTTCAAATTTTTACACTTAACAGTTATATTTCACAATATTGAATAGACTTTAATTTTCTTATGCCTCAATGACTTGATGATTTATCATGAACCAGTTTTCTTGAAGACAAATCTGTTATATAATACTCATCTGACTTAAAATATTCACGTGATTTGTCTCTAGTTTTTTTATGTGTTTATTTTTAGTTGACTTTAAGAAGTAAAATTTATGTTCATTTGGGTTTGAAAATTCATTAAACACAAACTTAGCCACGATATATTCTTTTGATATGAAATAAGCAGAAAATACAAATTGGAAAATATATTATATATTTAACAGACACGCATCGATATAAGCTGGTAGTTTATTAGCCATAATATGAAACAAGAAACTTTAAGAATATTTCAGGC
>JAULCC010102509.1:2718-14147 GCA_032358795.1 Nuttallia obscurata
GATTAGACACCAAGTTACTTGGTGTCTAATCTGGATCCAAGCTGTTTACAAATACTACCACGGTTGTCCCTAGCAGGCTAAAGGAAAAGAACCTAACCAAACTCCTTTGTTTCTTACTAATGCAAAAGTGATGTAAGAAAAGCGACCATATTGTATAATTAAAAGCACATCACTCATACAGTGTAGATGACAGTGGGCAGAGATTTGAAGTTACAACTTCTCAATTTCTTGCAATCAGTCATCACAATAAGACTTTACCTACCAATATAGAAGTTACAAGTTCACATTCCATTTTGACCATGACCTTCAAGGTAAGTGATTTTCATCATTGCAACAGTATGGTCACTTGTCTTGCACTTCTGTATCAAGTGTGAAAATTGTCAGTTACTTGTAGAGATATTGGTTATTACTGATTGGAACCTTAGGATCACAGTTATGTGTATTGATACATGTGAATTATCATCAAAACATGCATATTATCTCTCACAGTATACATAATTTTTCAATCTCTATTATATTCAAACAGTATGTCAAAATATGACCTTCTTAAGATATTATGTAAAAAAGCTTGAATGCACTTTTTATCATGGCATCATGAAACAATAGGTTATATATCTGTAGTAAAAAACTGAAAGAGGTGTGTTTGTTTTACTATTACCTTTAAATTGTACAAACACCAGTGGTAGATAAAACAGGTACAACATTGTGAAAATGTACAAAATATACAGCAAAGTGTTTGAACTCAGTGAAATACATAGATGCACACATATTCAAAATGTGTAAATGTAAAATAAAATTTAAGTACTGCAAATCTACTGAAATAAATAATACTGTTTAGCAAGCTATACCGGTTATAAAAAAAATATGCAAGATTACTTCAACAAAATTGGAGAGACCTTTTTCCTGACAAAAGTTTTGATTACTTATAAGTCATCACAGATTGCAAGTACTGTATGAAGATTCTGTAAAAAAACATTCATTAGGACAAATAACTATTTATTTATACAAGGAGGAAAAAACATTAAAATTAAAAGAATTCTCATGACTAACAGACTGACAAAGTAATGTCTATGTATTGCCATTTTCTTTAAAAGGTGGTCACAAAAAGTATGTTAATTTCAGTTTGACTATGGGATATCTAAGTGATGCTGCACTACTATTATAGGGTATCTAATAACGGGGCCTTTTTTCTGACCTTCATTTGACACCAAGTACTGGTTTAAACTAAACTAATATCAGTCTATATACCTTTGGAAAATCACCTTCAAATTGGGGCTACTCTTCTGTTTTGTTAATTCACCTTAAGTCTCTGTTGTTATACCTTTGCCAATTCATAGGGCTCGGTGCAAGACTTTGTTACAAAATATATAGGTTAGTACTGCACTGTGGTCCTGATTAATCACCTTTGGTTATGACAAATAGTTTGAATGCTTGCAAACAAAATACACTGTGAGTCTGTGAAATTATGTTTATCTTGATTGTCAATTTGTTTTATATCCAAGGACAATGAGGATAGACAATTACCATTAATTATTAATATTCATGGTAAGAGGTTTATAGGTATAAGAAAGTATTAACAGTTCTTACAATACTTGAAATCGAACTCTTTTCTTGCTCACAGGGGAAGTTTTACCTGACAATAATAGATAAATTCATAACAAGTGCACAAGTTTTCCATGACTCTGGTGCTAAACAAAAAAGTGGTGTGGTCATAGAAAATAAGTAAATTCCTACAATAAAATTTCTGCATTTAAAACTTTGTAACTTCTGACTTTTATCAGATGAAACAGTGTTTAATTATTTAACTTAACTTAACTGACTGAATTTGATTTTCTTAAAATTTGCATCTATACTAAAATATTTTTTAGAGTTTTGAAAATAGTTTTGAGCAATTCTTGATAATGACTATCTTGCACTCATGTAAATCATATTACAGTATACATTTTCTACAACTTTTCACTGTAGATTTTGTGCCATGTTTTTTAAAATATTATCTGAATTTGAACCTCATAAAAAAGTCTAAAACATTGGAAGTTTTATTAACTTTAAAATATATTGTTTAAATTACAACTAGATGGGTGTTTGTTGGAACATTTGGAAGTCAATTAAAACACTTGAAGACCAAAACAAATAAAAACACATGGTTAACACAGCACCAAATACACTCATTAATGACCCTCCAAACAGCAAAGAAACAAATGGGAAGCATATATCATTTCCTATGATGCAATTACAATGTACCTAGTAAAAATGCTGAATTAAAACTCAACAATTTTATCATAATAATCAATTGATACTAAATGAAATAAATCTGATGGGATACTTTGCTAATTTAATGGGACACATTTTTGAGCAAAAAGTGTGAAGGAATCTTTGTTGGAAAAGCCCTGTTATGGGACACTTTGTTGGGAAAACTAACTGGGTGTTCAGTAGGACACTTGTGTCACCCTCTTGTGCTTTGTCAGAAAATCCAAAAAACTAAGTAAAAAAGGGGCATATTTCTGTCAAACATGACCTTGACCTTTAAAGTTGGCAGCATCACAACCCTGCTGTCATAAGCAATACAATTTGAAAGTTATAAGAAGTGTTAATGTTGGGTCTAAGTTTATGCGACTGACAGACAGACAAGGCAATTCCTAAGTAACACACTTTCTATGAAAAGGAGACACAAAAATGTTATGGGACACTTGTTGGGAAAAAAAGTTATGGGACACTTTGTTGGGAAAACAATGTTATGGGACACTTTGTTGGGAAAAAATGTTATGGGACTCTTTGTTGAGAAAAATGTTATGGGACACTTTGTAGGGTAAAAAAATGTTATGGGACACTTTCTAGGGTAAAAAAATGTTATGGGACACTTTCTAGGGTAAAAAAATGTAATGGGACACTTTGTTGGGTAAAAAAATGTTATGGGACACTTTGTTGGGTAAACAAATATTGTGGGACACTTTGTATGGTAAAAAAATGTTATGGGACACTTTGTAGGGTAAAAAAATGTTATGGGACACTTTGCAGGGTAAAAAATGTTATGGGACACTTTGTTTGGTAAAAAAATGTTATGTGACACTTTCTTGGGTAAAAAAATGTTATGGGACACTTTGCAGGGTAAAAAAATGTAATGGGACACTTTGTTGGGTAAAAAAATGTTATGGGACACTTTGTTGGGTAAACAAATATTGTGGGACACTTTGTATGGTAAAAAAATGTTATGGGACACTTTGCAGGGTAAAAAAAATGTTATTGGACACTTTGTAGGGTAAATAAATGTTATGGGACACTTTGTTGGGTAAAAAAATGTTATGGGACACTTTGTTGGGTAAACAAATGTTAATGGACACTTTGTTGGGAATTTTTTTTAGTGGAAATTTTGTTGGGAAAACATCGTTATGGGATGTAAGTTTGACAGGAAAACAAGTGATATGACACTTGCTTAGAACAAATGTGGTGGCAGATTTACTTGACAACATTTTGGTTTTGTTGAGTAACAATGGTAATGGAGCATGCTTTATAAAACCAAGTGTGATGCCAGGCTGTTGGAATTATTAGATTTATGAAAGCTTTTTGGAGATTTCAGTGTAATTGGGTACCTTGCTGAGACAAGTGTAATGGGATATGTATTGATATGTGTGAAAAGACACATTGTGATCAGATACTCTGCTAGGATATTTCTATCTTGGTTAGAAGCTATGTTTAAGTACTAATGATATATGACTTTGGAAATCTAGGGATAACTTTGCAGTACATACACAACAACTGATGACGTAAAATACAATATTAATGGCCTACTAAACTACTACATGGAATTAGATATGTTTATATATATTTATATATATATGACTGGTGTGAAGCTATACATACTGACTACAGAGTAAGGGTCAACAGTTTTAGCATCAGCTTGATTGCTCTTCCCTGAAACAAAATGGATGAAATAAAAGTATGACAGCTGATTGGTAAAAAAATCTAGATGACTGAAAAGAAATCTAATAGAAACTGGTTGTAATCTTTTAAGTAATGTTTTGAAGCACGATCCCATCAGAACTGAAAAGACTTTTTAACAGTCCAAAAAAAGATTTGTTCTGAGGAATTGAAGCACAATTTGAATATAGAGATACACTTTAATCTGATAAAAGGGAACATGACTGAAAAGTTTGTTGAAAGGCATTGCCAATTCAAGGCATTCTTTTTTAACCTGAGGGGTATTTGACATAATCTAATCAATATTAAACTGATAAGGACTGCTGATCATATATTATCCATACTCAGGCAGTTATATGGCCTTTACGCATTTTGATTTGCTAACTGTTAGTTACAGTCCCACTATGACAGCAGCATGTGTTTCTATTTCATTTTTATTTATTTTTATTTTTTTTGGGGAGGGGGGGGTTACATACATGGTTGCTGTTTGTCTTTAAAAGTAAATAAATACCTACAGAAACACAAGAAAGTCATAATTGGAACGTGACAGCTAAAACAAACTAAAACACCAACATGAATATACAGACAAACACACTAAATAAATGAAATATTTAACCAACAGATAGGTAACAGGTGAGTCACAACAACAACAAAATGATATGATACATGGGATGCTATTGCATGATTGTTTATATCACAGATTATGTATCTCATGGTTTGGTTAGTTTTAAGTTTTTATCATGTATTCTGTCACCTGACAATCATTACAAGGTGCACTATCCTGTTTGAGGAATGTTTCACCAAATGTATGATCATAATGACAAAGGGTATAGACACAGGGCAGCTGTCTTGTTATATATCACCTGCTCTTAGGTCTACACTGTTGGCAAAGTCTTCTGTGTTCTCCTACAGTATGCAAAAGGCTAGGTGTTTACGCATTTATTAATTTATCACTAAACTCTACTCACTATCAGTCTCATAGTCCGCTGCAATATATTTGAAGTTTATCATTAATGTAAACATTATACAAACTGTGGAAATCAATATATACTGTTTTTAAATTCATAGATGCACTTTAAACTGTACTCAAGTTTAAGGGGACATATTTTAAACTGTATTATTTGTGGATTTTATTAATTGTTATTAACACTGATATGGACATATTATAAACTGTCTGTTATATTTCAGGAAATACTACAGATGTGAGGACATATTATAAACTGTGATATTTGTGGACATAGTATTAACTGTAATTATATTTGAGTGGACATAATCTAAACTGTTTGTTAGATTTGTGGATATGTTATAGATTGTTGTTATTTTTGAAAGGATATATAATAAATTGTTATCATACTTGTACTAGATGTTTCCTCATCATCATCACCATCTTTTGTGTCTGGCCTATGATTAAATACTGGAGGCGGTGTTGCTGATACATCATCTAGTGACATCAATGTTGGTTCTCTCACAACACTCCTTGTGTTCTGTGACAGTTTTGTAATCTTGACGTCTCTGGGTACAGTGTTGTCAAGGAGATTACTTCCCTCTGGATTGACTCCACGTAAACTGGTCACTCCATGACTATCTGCAAGACTGTAACATAAATCATACTTAAGTTCAAAATGCTTAAATCAATCTGACAATGCTTTGTTTGTCTCTATTGAAATATATAATATTTACCACTGTTATTATCTCATATAAGACTTCAAGAGTCTGTAACTTTGCATTCCTGAACATCAGTCAAATGTCCTCTTGAAAACATTTCCAAATAAAAAAGTAATATATATCAATATCTTTATAGCAGCCATATATCAGTATCTTTTTGTGGATTATAGCAGCTTACATTTCCAAATTTGGTGCTAAAAAAGTTAATCAGCTTGACCTACAGAAAAATTACTGGATGATATTTTATAGTCGTGACATTTTCTAAATCTATACCAGTTGCAGTGTCCTGCTTTTTATTTGGCAAAATTTGGTCTTTAATTTGGTTGTTAATTTGGTTGTTAATTTGTGTTACTCACAGTAACTATGATCTAAATCAAATTGAAGTGGCACATGCAGCAATTCATATGTTATATTTGAGAAAATGGAGTTAAGAGGAAGACCAAAATTTGCTCCATCGTCAAAGTTAAAGTCTCCAGAAAAGAAAAAAATACAGGACAAGCCAAAACAGTTCAAACGATGTTTTAAAGCAATTTTTATTTGATCTAACGATCCATTGCTAAACAGTACAGACTTCATCATAAAAGCCTTTTGATTCAGGTCTACATCATTTGCATATCTAAGGCTTCTAGTTTACAGCTTTCAAAGATCTTAACTCTTATGCAGATTGGTTTAAACATTATGTTGTGTATAATTCTTGTGCAAACTATCTAACACATGATTGCCTGACTAAATGGTTCACACACCACTAGCAGTCTCAAACTAAAAAACAGTATTCTTAGCGTAAACATTATTTATGGCAAACATATTTTCACATTTCCATGATTTTATTTTTACCTGCCTATTCTATTCTCTACTGATGTTAAATTGATAGGTTAATGCTATACTGTAATAGTATTTTGTTTTTAATTCTAATAGTAGATGCTAAGATGTTCATAGTGTGTCATAAGCTTTTTGGAACTGAATTCCTCCATGATCTTGTTCAAAGAAATGGGTTCATAGAAACACAATAGTGTTTGTACTTTTGTACTAAATAGTTTAATAGAAAATCTTCGTAATTATTTTTTAACCTTTAATAAACATCTCCTTTTCGGAAAATGTTAACATCCCTGAGGGCTTTCAATAAAGGTTATATAGTATTATAGGCACTACCTTTACTAAACAAAATACTATAAAAAATGTTTTTTGTGTTTCTAAGCATTTCAAAATGCGCAGTAATTGAAAGCTGGACTGTATAAAACGGTGTATGACTATGAAAGATTCTACAAATGTGTAAACTAAGATCTGTTTCGGTATTTTAGTTCTGCTCAATAGCATTCCTACATCTAAGTGGGGTGTACAACTTTAAACATGGTCCTTTGTAACATCACTATTAAGTTAAGATTGAAATTTGAAATGCCCCATAATGATTTCCATATATTTTTTGTTGCTATGGTCATTCTGACTAATCAAACTGAGGTTTTCTTTAACTTTTTTATCTACCATTATTACAATTATATTATTTCAACTGTTTTGCTATACCTTTTATAGTTGTTTTAACATAGTAAACAGTGCATATCCTGAGCAGATGCTACACAATTTGCAATAAAATCATGAGTTTCCAGAACAAGGATTAGGGTAAATCACAGTAACCATGGAGACAGGGCATCTGCCCATCAATTTTGATTCAATAAATTAGTACTTCTATAATATTTAGCCCCATATGCTTCCAGTATAAAGATCTTGTGTTTTTTTCAACTTTTGTAAAATCATACAAGATGTACAAATTCTGTAATGCTACATTCTTTCTTTGTCAATTTAATTCTGAAATGTTTCAAAGAATAACAAAATATTGTTGAAAATTTGGTAAAAAATATTTCCAAACCTGGCAACAAAAGGGTAGAGTATCAAAATTATTGCTATCAATAAATTGTTGTACACAATCTAACTCACCTCAATCTTAATCAGCACATCTGCAAATACTTTGCCATAGACCATATACAAATGCATAAAATGCATGCATGAAACAAAATGTGTAAGCTCTGGTGTTTCCTATTTCTCTATCATCCAGAGGGGAATCAATCATACTATACACAAATATTTTTGTGCAGATGCGCATGATTTGTGATCAGGAAAAGGTAATTTCTTAATATATTCTATCATTTTCTAAAAATCATGCAGTGGACAAGAGACCTGCTAATGCATTCTTGAAGTCAGTACCATATATGTTGCTGAAAATGGTGTAGTATGGTCCTGAAAGTCAAAACAGAGTATTGATTTTGACAACTTAAAAACAAACTGCCAGTGTTTTCACCTTTTTGACTTTCAGGACCTCATTACACCATCAAAAATGGTACTGACTGGACCCTTTTGTTAGCATGCCTTCTGTGCACAACAGTGTTTTTTGAAAATGAAAGGATAAGCGTAGGAAATTAACTTTTTTCATTATGAATCACGCACACCTGCTTTGTAATGTTTGTGATAGTACAATCAATGCCTCATTGCATAAATAAGCAAATCAGTTGGCAAGGTAACATGCACAATACATAATGCTACAGGCAAGGCCTAACTATAGACATGTATTGTGTGCTGTATATTGCATGTAATACCTGAGTGGATTTAAACATGTCACAGTGTCATCTACCTCATACCACATGTTAACAGAGCTATATTGGCTGAAACAAAATAATCAACTTCAGGTAATACTAACGACCCAGCATAAGGATTTAAGAACAAATGACCCTTCAAACCTTTACTCCATAGATACGACTTTTATCATGTGTGACCAGTGTAGGCTGATCAGGATCCACACTGTTCACTTCTAGGAATGAAAACATCTTTTTTATCTAAAAGCAAACAGTGTAGATCCTGATCAGACACATATGTGCAGTCTGGACTGGATTTATACTGGTCAAACATAGTGGTATCCAAGGAATAAAGGGTTAATTCCTACAGAGATATACAGCTGATTTTTTAACAACATAACAGTATTGTCCATGGAAAATCCTTGTGGGAAAGGATGTAGGGAACTTGAGATGTCATAGGGATTATGGTACAGATTAGTCTGCGCAAATTTTACAAGGCAAACTATTAAATATGCTTTTTTAATGATAAATGTAAGAGAAATTTAGGTTGAGACATTCTTGAAAAAGTTTAGCAGAATGAATGTTAATATCCAAACTGTTTGACACAGTCAGGTTCTTTTTCCACAAAAGCCTTGATGAAAGCAAAGTATTTTTTCTTTAATTCTGCAGACAGATATTCAGTGCTGAAATAGTTTAGTGTTAATAAATGAACAGTCAAACTGACAGACTAACAAGGAAGGTTAAACTGATCACCAAAGTGTGATCTTGTGGAAAAGTTCTTACTACTGGTGAATAACTATTGGTACTACATATAAAAAGGAAAGCATTAAGGAAATAACCAAAGTTAAAGAAGAATGCTACATGTAAATGAAATACCTGTACACATTATAAAGCTAGAATTAGAATTTGCTTTTACAATTATCCCTGACTTTCATTTTATAAAAGGATCAAGCCTTCCAATTTTTAAATTCAGACCTCTTCAATCAACCCTCAGTGTAATGTAAGTTTAAGGTTACTTGGAAACATGCTATAACTGCTATATATTACCCTTGTTACTAAAACTATGACAATTAATTTAGCTTTTATGATCACTGGAACAGGAGCAATATTGAAACATTCACTTTGCATTCTATATTTATTTTTTTTATTACATGAGAACCTTTTCAAAAGCTACTGCGGAAAATTTTGCTTTGGCAACTGGGACACTTAAACAACAATATAGATGAGGAAGGAAATTTTAAAGCTGAGCTTAGGTGAATGGTTTCATTTTTGGCACTCAATTTTTATCTTAATTAAAGGAACGTTTGAAATGCAAAGTTGGAGCCTCCTTACAAAGGTGGAACTTTGCTTGATAAAATGTGTCATTTTGTGAGTGTGTATTAATTTGTACATTCATTTTAAACAGTAAGCTGTAAGCAATACACTTGTATTATTATTTTGATGTACATATTTGCCCGTTGACATATTTTGTCTTCAACTTGACAATACAGATATCCCAGTATACCGTTATAAAAGTGTATTAGGACTTACAAAGAATCTTGAGGCTCATTAGGAGCTGACTCTTGCTCTTCAGTCACAGTAGAAAGTTCCACTTGAGGTGGGGTTGGCTCTTCTACCTCATCATCAAAATCAGTGTCAAATTCACCAAAGTTAGCGGAATCTTCAATTACTCTGTCAAAAAAAGGAAACAAAATCAATGATCGCAGAAGTATTTCTAACCAAATGTCTACAACACAACACCAAACAGTCAAACTCTTTAGACAAAACTAGACAATGATTAAATGTGTAACAGCAAAAAAATAAACATTTGAATCTGAGTTCCCTTCTTACCCTATATTTAGATCCAAACACTGAAATGTTTTTAGCCAAAAAAACCCCCAGAAACTATAAGAAATAAGAACCCTCCTTTAACTAGATACATAATTTTTATTAAACCTAAAGAGCTCTTCTTACCTTTGTGTAACAGACTATTTTGGATTCCTCACAAAAACTCCATATGTTCAGTTGCCTGGGATCAGACACAGTGAAAAATTAACCTAATGGTACTTCATTGCTACATTACAAATTTAAGTAAGAATAATGTACAACACTAAAAGTTGTAAATGCTTTTTTGTAAAATGAATCAAATTTGATTGAAACATGTTTCTTTAGCAAGACTGTGTTTCACATGATTGGTAAATGTGAGGAAAACATATCCATGTTTATATCGCAAATTACTGGGTTTGTTTCAAAGCTGGTGGTGTTCATTCCATAATAGGAAACTCATATTTGTTCAAACATAAGAGGGGTTTTGCAACCACATTTGACTGCATGCACTGCAGATATCTGTACTAATTTAAACTTGATTTTTCTTTAGGAAATCTTCAAACATAAAAAAATTCAATCAACTTTGCAAAAATCAAAAATAAATTGATGACATTACTATTTGGATACCAAAATATATATTTGGGTAATATCCAGATATCCTAATACTCTGATATCCATTGATATCCCTTAATATGATAGATGTACAGACTTTCTATACATACATTTCATTTCTTATTGTTACATACTATTAAATACAATACAATTTCTTCCATTCTTGGCCACGAATTACAGGAAGGATAACTAAAATATGTACTTTAATTAAATGAAAGTGTTACATAGCTTAAACACTGACCTCTCAATCAAGATGTACATGAATATTTAACAATCAGATACAACAATAAATGGACAGTTATAGTAAGAAGACATGAGTTTAATAGCTCTAATAGTATAATCTGTTATCGACAGGATGATAATCAGCCAATGTGTACAATGGACAAGGAACAGAAAGCAAAACAACCATTTCAACATTCAACATTCTGCTGACATTATTCATAGTACACCATAGGATAATCGACCAAATATTTCATTTTCAATGACATATCATTTGCCAATGAGTTTACATCATCCAACTAAATTGATATCTTCAAAGTAATACTCTTTAGCAAGGGAAAGAAACAAATGACATGATTTTACAAGAAATTGGGGATTTTAATAATACTCAAACTGAAGTCTTGAAGAAACAGTTACCCTTAAGGCTATCTGCATAATTCATTTAATAGTAAGAAATTCTCAATGATCACAATTATTATCATATATTATCATTTGAGAAAAATGTATGAAACTGTGTTTATTGTCAATGATCACATACACATTATAATGTGTTTACAGTTAATGATCACATCAACATATGTGCTTACATAAATGATCACATTAACATATGTGCTTACAGTTAATGATCACATTAACATATGTGCTTACAGT
>JAULCC010102842.1:0-14144 GCA_032358795.1 Nuttallia obscurata
CGTCGCGATATGACTGAAATACTGTTAAAGCGACGTTAAATTCCAAATAAACAAACAAACAAACAAACAAACATTTCATTGTTAGACAATTCATGTGAATGAAACCAGAGGTACATAACAGCTAAGGAGTATTTATACTTTGCTGTAATATATAATCAGCGATAGGAAAATTATGTTATGTAAATGAGCAAATGTTGCGGGTGTCGGCTTTATGATGACCAAAGCTTTTTAATGGTTTAAAGGCTACTGAATCTATACCAAATATCATGGTGCTAGACAAATGAAGAATGTGACGAATGTTAATAATGTTTCATAAAACAGTTTCCATAGATATATATGTAATGGCGTTATCAAGGATTTACTGATAATTTATTGAAATTTTAGCTTTTATATCGATAGGTGGATATCAATTAAATACCCCAGAAAACCACATCAGATTACTTTTGAAACGAATTTGACATAAAACTGTTTACTGCACACCACTAGGAGTGGCATTATACAAATTAGATATATATTGGCCTATATAATCTGCTTCCTTCAGCAACATCAATCACCTAGGATTGGAATAGGTTAATGTATCTAGCTTAAAATCAGAACATGTCTAGTCATTTAAACATACTTAAAACATCATTAAACTAGGCGACATATATATGCATCACATATATGTATTTAAGGCTTAATATTTAAACTGAGCATCTTTGTATTTTATATTTTGAAAAAAATAAATCGTTTGACATTTAAAATAAAGGAAATCCATCTTTTTCAATAAACTTTTCAAAGATGCGTAGAAATATGGAATGTTTATAAATGTTGAAGTTACTATGTCTTTGATATGCATTTATAATCATGTTATGGATGAAAAACGCTTGTTTAAGTCCGAAAATAAAGTATAGGTTCTGTTCTGTTCTTTAAAATAATCAAGACATTTATGCTCACCAATTTCGTTTTTTAAAGAGATATATACTCGAACATACCATCCTTTAGTTTGCATGGTTTTATTGTTAACCGATAAACGTATTGTTTATACAGATAACTTCTAAAATCTACAATTTTCAATTTATTCTTCCTATGATGGACGTCTTCAAAGACGATACACTTTATAGGAAAAAACAGTGGGATAATTTAAAATCCGACCTTTAAAACAAAAAACAACATCTGCATTCTTAAATCAGAGACGGAAAACGTTTATACATACTAATATGTTTTCACCAAAGAACATCGCCGACAAAGGTAAAAACGAGCTATTTACACATTGATTCACATAGAAAGTTATTAAGGCAATACAAACGAAGAAATGAACTGTTATCAAACGAATATCTCACAAGAAATGACGACAACAGAATAGGTATATATATATATTCCGTTTTAAAACTTCTTTAGCGAACCTTGATAACACATTCTCCTTATTATTACTAAGATAACCTGTGTGGTTTCTTTCAGAGATAGAGATTTGAGAAATGTTAAAGGTTAAAGATCGAACTAGGCACTTTTTAACATAACTATTCTTAAAATTCTTGAACCAATCAAATATATAAAGGATTTATTGGTTATAATGCTTGGGTTTGAACGCGTTAGAATGGTAAAATACATGCTTTATGTTTTGGGCTTAAAACATATCCTTTTAGCCATATGCAATAACAAAGCAGTCGTAGACAATTTAAAACAATATATGAATCATGTACAGTTGTCATCAGAAAATCATTATGATTATTTCATGTGAGAATGAAGTGAATAAACCCTAACGGTTTGATATTCAAATATTTACTGTACGCACATGTCAGTGCAATTCAATTTTAAATTCATTTAGTTCTTCAGCTTATCTATGTTATTATCTTCTGTTAACCTTATTGAAAGTAGAATATCTTGAGTTATACACGTGCAAGAGTATCGACATGTGGGTTGCCTTCTCTAAACAAGAGAACAGAAATATCCTGGCACGCCGCCAATAATGGCTTTATCTTAAAAGGAATCTGGCAACTTATCTAAAATGGAAGCTGTATATCACCACTTTAGGAATTATCTGCGAGATTTACAAAAAGTAAAGTAAATATAAATGTAAGAGTCAGGAATGAGGTGATTTACTGGGATGTTGCCATGGTTATAGCACATTTAGATAAAGGCATTAACTGTTTCGGTGCCAAATTTGCAATTGCCGCCTGCTAATCATTCAACTTTAAAATGATTTCATCCGTTCTTTCATAATTATCTTATTGAAAATATTGACTGATTGAGAACAGGTTTATATCCTACACTGCGTTTACAATAGTCGTCTATAATTCAGGAATTATAACTGACATATGCAACTATAAAAGACATCGAAATTGTAAAGTATCAGTTTGTAACTGTTTGCGCTGCAGATACTGTTAACACGCTGAACCAACAAAGTAGGATACGATTTTTAGGGTCTGTATATTTTATCAAGACTGTATAAAATATTTCTTTAAAATCTACCTCTTAATATTAAATTTTGCAAAGGTTATTCATATAAATACATAAAAATATAAGTTATGGATATGTACCAGACTGAAGGTAAACTGGGAAAGATTAGAAAACCATATCAGTTAGACTGAACGTATGTATTTATCACATACATACCCTTATCCTCGATTTGAGAACAAATCACGTAACAACGATCCCCAACATGTATTGTTAAAATATTGTTAAATTTATGGCGAATTATAGTTAAAATCAATAAGAAAAACCTTATGAACTTATTGTTGTATTGTCATAAAAAGAATCATATTCTCGTCATTTCGTATCCACTCGTTCATGAAAACGTTATAAAACTCACAAAAGGCTCGCATAATAACATTTTCCTGAACTCGATTAACAAAAGTTGATAGGAAATGACAACTTGTGTAGGATCCTCTATATATTATCTTGACATAACAATATCTCTTGCTTGTTTTCTTGAAAAAAAAACCATTATGATCTTTTCATTGTTAGTGAAGTTCTGTTTACCAGACATATTTGATATCATATATCATATGGAAACAAAAATATGCCATTCATTACAATAACAATTGATATTAGATAATGTTATTGATAAAAAACGTTGAACAAACATGGAACCAGTACAAAAGTAAAATTGAGAACGGTGAACAACTAATTTTACAGGCGCGACGTCAACATATTATTTTCCAAACTCTGTCGCAATGAGTCATTTTAAACTAGCATAATAAATGTATCCGTGACAGCAATTTGACCACTAGTTGATGTTCTTGCATTTTCGCAAAAGGAAAAAAGTTATTCTTAAAACAGACCATTTAAACAGTTGCACTAAAAATGTAGATAATTAAACATTTTCATAAAGCACAAAATCGTTTGCATAATATTAAACAGTTTTAAAACCATTTATTTAAAAGCTGTTTTATGGATAAGCAATTTGGAAAGATGAAGTAATGAATTATTTTGGGATTTTTTTATCGTGTCGTGTCAAATTGTCTTAGTCATGTATTAACCAAAGGTTGGCTGTCCAAATAAAAAAAAGATTAATGATTCGATAAAAGACGACCAGCGAGGCAAAACCGTCCATGCTGGATAACTATTGATTCAATATCCACCCATAACTGTCTCATGAGATGTTTGGCTCTAAATTGTCTAGACAACTTACACGAAGCCCATTATGTACATTATTACAGTGCATATAAACCATGTGTGGTCATGTAGAAATCTTACTTTAGCAGATGCTGTTTAATACTGATACGTAACACAGTGAACTATTTCTCTGCCAAGGCAAACGCTATATCATTTATTAAAATGATATAGAAGAGAAAAAAATCTTTGTACTATTTATATTCTTCATAGCGGTTAGTCTAAAAAATAGAGACAAACAATTTTAGAAATCTGAATTTTAGCAGACGACACTTATACATTTGGTGTCAAAAGGATCTAAAGCTTAGTCTTAATATTCTAATGCCCATTACACACAGGTTAGTAAGTGCTTAAGCTCCGAAAGTTATGGAGTCTTGAAGCTGACCTTCATCAGCTTTGATTTTTGGATGATTAGATAGTGTGAACATTTCACTTGAGGCCTAATAGAGAGAAAGACGACTAGTATTTCCAATATCAACAATACGTCATTACATGGGGCATTCTTCTACAGATACATGTAGCAGCAACTGAATTTGAACTCAGTTGTTTTGATTTTGTCTGACAAAGGCACGATGTGCCAGTGTTTCGGTGTATCAGATAATAAACCGCATTTTTAATTAAAGCATATTTGAAGAAAGTGTAAGATCCAACTTGAAAACCGGATATAGAAAATAACCAAAGTAATAAAAGTACAACTTGAAGGAGATTTAAAAGCGATGCAAGCTAGAGGAAGCTTGAGTAAAAGGACGAAGGGACAGATAAGTATAGCCCGCACCCTCCCGATGTTTACTGTTACATGTCGGCGGTTTGGTACGGCGCGGTACGTAATTTGGGTTCAACCTAATATCATGTCGCGTAGGAATATATGTAACCATGTTAATTGTGGAAACATTTGCGTGAACATTGCGGAATCAATTTGAAAACCTAATGTCAACAAAACAGTTTTACATTCACCTGGTTTTACATGAAGACATAAATGGAAGCAGTTTACTTTCATTTTGTCGCATTATATTGAATGGAGTGCGAAATTGTTCAAATGGTTGTAATTGACCAAATATCCGCGACCTATCGCAAAATTTACATTCACTTTCAGGGGTCCTTTATCACTTTATCGAATCTAAACACCCTATTTCCCGCATAAAATATCGTGACGGACTCAGTCTTTAAACTGCTGTTTTTAAAGAATTTAAACTCACTTTGTTTTTATTGATATTTTCTAAAAATGTCCATTATCAGCAACATGTTGATTGCTGACAGTGATTTTAAGGCTTTTACAGAAAACATCGGCGAAACTACAGCAACGATCACTGAGAAAAACAGCAATACCAAAATCAATAGAATCTAAGCTCTAGAGTCGCATTTACGTAAATTGCACAAACTCTTAAACGTTGGCGAAGGGTCCTAAATGGAAGTCGTATTTAAAAAAATGAAAATTTCGGGGTAACTGAATTGGTGAATGAAGCCGTGTAAAGTCCCTACAATATCTACAAAGTTAATTTGCATTGTGCATTCGTGGTTTGTGTATGAAAAATTGCTAGATCAATCAATCAATCAATCAATAGTTGTCATTGAGTTTTAACCTTTAGCCTGCTAGGGGCGATCGTGATAGAATCTTAAACAGATTGGATCCAGATTAGACGCCGAGTGAATCAGCATCTTATCCGGATTCAAGCTGTTTGACACTCGGCCAACTGTTTCTCTAAATATTGGGGGAATTCTGATGAATTTTAAAATTAAGACAGACGACAATTTAAGCAGACGACATTTTTTTCAGCAGACTAAAGGTAAAACATTAAGACATGTTTAAAGCAAGTAAAATACAACATTATACATGCCTAAAATGCTTTCAAATTGTATACATATAACAATTGTACAGAATTGCAGGGGATGATCCTCCCCGACCCCTGTAATACCTATGGACGGGAGTTTAAACATATCGAAATGAAAAATAAAATGATATGAAAAACTGTTACAAGTAGTAAATACATGTATAACTGTATTGAATTTTATTTCGTTGTGTTGGTTTTTGTTTTGATCGGTTACATGATATTTGATTAAATACAGGCACGGAGATTTCTAAACATAGAACACATCTACGCAATTCCAACAATCAGTCTTCAGAAATGTCTGTAAAACGTTATTGTGCAAATAAATCACTAAGCTTCTAAACACGAGGAATATCTATTAGCGCAATCCCTCTTTAACTATAAAACAAAAGCAAAAATAGATGTTCAAGATTAAACCTTTGATTTAAAACCCATGTTTAAGGCCTGGGGATGGGAGAGTGAAGTAAATTGCTTTGTTTATGCTGCCTTAAATTCAGCACTAAAAATGCAATAAGAATTACGCACATAATAAATTTTCATCATGGTTTAATACTAGTAAATCAGAGTGTCTCAAACTATATGAACATTAGCACTTGGCTTGATACGAAAACATGCAAAAAACATAGATGATATTGAAATAGATATATATGCAAGTATGATGATCTTAAAGCTGAATAAGTGTCAAGAATAAGACTAAATTCAGTAAGAGGAAAGAGAGGGTCATTGAATGGCGATGAACTGTACCAAAATAGTAATTGCATCAATATACTGCACGGAAGCCTAAACCGATCAAATGTTGTATTTCGTCACCCTAAATACCTTTCAAGAAAATTACGTCAATGACTGTACAAGTTGTTTGAAACTTACGTGCTTATTTTCAATATGATGTTTGTTTTGGTTGAAATTGTTGTTACTGCTGAAATGTTTTATTGGTGTTTTTGTGGGGAGGGAGTATTGGTATCCGTCCCGTTATCAGTAGAAAAGTATATCAGTCATTCCACGTAGGCGAATGCTTGAGGCAAGTTAAAGTGATGCCTTATTGAAGCGTCATGCGGCATATTCACTTGGCGACCCCACTCAGTTCATTATACTGACACCGGGCCTACTAGTCCTAGAACAACAATTAAGCTGATGAGTGCCAAGCAAGGGAGCTACTAGTACCATGTTTTAAATCGTTTTGGCTTGAGTCTTATTGAGCAAAGGATCTCCCGTTTAAGTCACACACACACAGTAAAGGGTTAACTGGAGACTTGTCTAGCTTTTCTTTGGGAAGGAAGAGTCCTTCCGTCTCTGCATAAAACCACAGATATTTCGCATTTTCAGTTTGAATCAAAACTATTATTATTTAAACCCGGACAACATTTCTAAGTGAAATTATGATAAAATGCCTAATTAACCAAAAGCAAGCAATTATAACAACGTAAACACTAAAACCAAATATAAAAACAGAAGAAAAAAGAAAATCCACATTAAAAAAGCTATCTATTATAAAAGGGTTTTGTCTGATCTTCTTAAATAAATATTCAAACAGTGTTATGCCTTCTTCAGATATTGAGTAAACAATTGTGTCTGAGTCTTTACGAAGAGTCTTTCCGAAGTTTATGTCCTATTTAATGCTCATTTTACTTGTCCCAACCAATTTTTCTTTTTACAGCTCCTTTTTTCTACACCTTATAGTCGACTGGTTTATCGAGTACGCAGCGATGTATTTGGATATGATGTCCACATTGAGCTCTATGAATGGAATTTAGGTTCGAACCCCTTAAAAGAGGTCTTTCTCGGGACGTTCATTATATACCAAGTAGTATTTCTACCCAGAAAACGGACTTAAAAGTGTTGCTATGTGCTTGTAATTTAATCGAGCTAATTTACACGTTTAACTAACTTTATTTTTAAACTGAAGCCATATTTTTCAAACATTGTTCAGCAGACATTTTTAACAAAATAGTGAATACAAGAGTGAAAAGTAAAACGTCATGCTATTTAGGTCATTATCTTATGGTGATAATGTATTCCGCCACATACAAAACTAGATTTAGAAAACAAGTAGCTACATAATTATATGCTAACAACTTCTGTAATGCAATTTAACGAACTGATTTCAATGTAATGACCCAACCTCACATCGCTATATAATGAGATCAGAAATGTGTGTCTTGGTTAAAAGGTTATATGGATGTAATTACAAGTCGCGTCTCACAAGTTTTCTTTGTTTGCTGTGAGATCGGCTCGGGTGTGTAAATGTAGTTGTGTTGCATAGTATAGCTTTTCTGACTTGTTTATAAATTAATGGTTTTGATATTTAAATAAAGGACAAAACAATGACATTTGCTACATCAAGATCTAGAATACGAGTATTATTACGTCTGTAAAATACGAAACCAACACAGAATGTACTCATAGGAATTGTTGGGTTTGTGTCCTCAATTAGATTTATTGTAAAGAAAAGAAATATTTCATGTTGATCAATTCAGGGGTTCATATTTGCATCTTATCTTTTTTGGCGGCAATGGTTTTGAAATGTCGTCTGCTAAATTCTGAATGTCTAAGTTATTGTCCAGCTATTTAAAAGACTATTTTAGAAGACTTTGGACATGGTGGGAAGAACAATATCTATTTAATCTTACATGGTGAACGATATACATCTCATATATGGCGGTGAAAGTATCTATATATATATACTACAAATTCTTTTTCAACTGTTGCATGTATCATTTAAAGACGATTTAAGCGAGTGCCGATACAGAAGACTTCAGGGAAAATAGATATTACAAAAAATGTCTAATTTGGTGAGTGAAATCATGCATTGAATTTGTTTAAGGGCAAAGTAATATGTAAATATTTTTTTACATAGTTTATGAATGATATGTGTGTTAACACAACACAATGAACACGGGCTATTACATTTCCTGAAGCATTTGAACCAAACATTTGTCGGCCTCTTGATATAAATATGATAATGACTTATCCTCATACTACATAATAACAGCTGCCAACATCCTTTTGTAAATTTTAACTTTCAGACTGTATCGACATTATTTTCAAAAAGTGTTTTCATAGAAATTTGATAACATGTTGGACAACGCTTACATGGTAGAATATATATTAATATGTACAAATAGCTTAGTTTAAGATTACTAGCTTTAAAATTGATAAATTTCGAAGCTCTTTAAACCAATCGATTGTCAAAAGAAGCATGTGATTGGAAATCAAAAGTAATCTTAAGGCTAAGAGGATACATAAGGTCCAGACTAAACGATGTCAACTTCACGGAAACTGACCCTTCAAATGAATGAACGAGTACTGGATTGAATAACATCCGTCTATAGGCACATAGAAACGTTAATTAATATGAGAGATGCACTTACTGAACAATCCTTATTCTAATTGACATACCGTCTAATTTTACCCAGTGTGACAGTTCTATCAATGGAGATTATATAATTCAGACATAACAATCTCACATTTTGTTACGAACCTCTTTTATCAAGCCGTTTAATACCCGTCTAGTCTTATGCAAATCTTGTCATACAAAGCCAAGTTATTTGATGAAAATGAAAAGCGCTCTTGTGGAATTGCTGCAATGGAAACAATTTGTGTCAATTCTCTGTTTGAAGTGAATCCTGTCTTCGCATTCGAGACGCCATTTTGATACGTGATATGTAGTATTTAAGCGATGTTAAAGGTTGTGATACTGAATGTTGGATATAAGAAAATAATGTCAGAAACAATTTTTCCATTGAAAATATACGTAAAAAGCCATTAAAGATAAACATTTAAGGAACATTGTTTTGCAGATTCTTTGAAAATTTGATTTTGATATGATTATAAAGCCTTAACATTTATCACTATTATGAAAAGGGTAAAGTAAAGATTTTTTTTATCAAGCACTTTATCTTAGGAGCATAAATGTACCTGCAAGAATTTGAATCTTAACTGCCGTTCGTATGCATACTCAACTCGTTGAACTATCACGCCGACTTTGCGAGAAAATCGCGTCACAGTATTCTAAAAACAACTATCTTAATATACGTTGCTAGAAATGAAAATCACACAGGCCTTATTTATTTTCCCCGAGAAGTCTTGATTTAAAGGCCCCGTGCTATTTTTATATATAGACGTTTCATGTAAAACGTTTTCCTTAATTGAATTGTGTTACTCCAAATAATTACTACCTAAACCAAATCGACCTGGCGCATGCGCGAATCAAATACTTTACGGTTAATATTTTTCTACTTTTGTTTTTGCGATAATTAAAACATATTTATTCTACTAAGGTGACATTTTATAACAACTGGAATACCGTAATATTCAAACGGAGTGTAATACTTTCGAATAAGTCTGCATGTTCAAAGAGGCACGGGACCCTTAAAATAAAACAAATTAACCGTTTAATATCAGATAATCAGAATGCATAATGTTTATTTTTGGAAACGTTGTCTATTGAAACCGACAATAATCAACGAATGGAGATCAAACAATGTATTTTGACACTTTGTTAGTTGAAACTGACACTCTTAAACGAATTGTGAAGAATCAGTGTATTCTTATCAGATGTCACCATGTCATCTTTAGATGACAGACGTAATTTTGTTGTATACTGAAATTGTCTTGAGCTCGAGTAGATGATATCAAGCATGTTTAATAGTTTATGCAAACAATTATTATTTTGAAACAAGTGCCGTTCCGTCGATCAATTTTCTTAACATTGTTTTGATTTCCCATAGAAAAGCTAAATGTTGGAACACAACTTATATTAATATAACATGTCCATTACGTTGTCAGAAACCAATACAAAGCATAAACATATATACCGTTATTGAACGAACTTTTCGATGGAAAATAATTGTTATTGATATGGTATTCACTTTCATAAAGTCGGGAAGAGTTGAGTACTAGAACATGTTTTGTTTGTTTCAGAATAACAATGATGGTTGCGAAATTTATATGAGAACAATAAAAAAGTATTTGAAATTCAAATAAAATAACAAGACGTTTATCAAAGTTATCCCGTGTAGGAAAGATCGTTAAAAAGCACGACTAATATCGCTAATTCAGCCTATATATTTTCGAAGGACGTTTCGTTAGAACTCCACCGATTGAGTTTGCACTGGGTTGATGTTATAAACAAGTATCACAGTTAAATCAGTTGTATTGAGACAAGATGTGATCTTTTGACGGACTACTTTCAGCTGAAAGGATCATAAGTGTATGAATTCACTGATTGAAAAAACTAGATCCTTATCCCGTTTATTTTGACAGAGTATAAGTAGAACAAAATTAAACTAAAGTGCTACAACTGATAAAGATCAGCATTGTTTGGCAAGAACATTTCAAGATCTGTACAAGATGTATCTAAGATATAGAAAACTTATGCGTATTCATTAGCTAACTAGTGAAAAGTGGATATAAATGTGCTGCAGGTTAAGCGTTAAACTAATTAAACGTTAAAATAATGATAAGCAACGTTTCAATCACCTGAAAACCTTCAATTTTAGTTGCAAAGATTAGTTTTATTTCTTAATTCTGCAATTAGCAACAAACAGGTTGTATATACAAATGCAACGAGTTTTATATTAGAAAATGTGATGCAAAGTATCACAGCGGGCAATTAAACAAAACTGACATGTAAGAGTAAATAAACATTTGAGATGAACATTGGTGGTAAGACAGTTTGAAACGATCTAAAGCAAGTCACTCGGGTAGTTTATTTTTATTCACCGAAAAACGCACTTGTTAACAGAAATAAAAATTCCATACTTCGTATAAAATCATCTTTATCCAACTATCCTATTCGAACTGGAAATTGTTGATTACACATGAACCAGTTTCCATTCCATGCCCATCGTCCCACCATACATGTACATCTGTTAAATGCGAATATTTGAATTCCGACTACACACACAGACGAAAACTAGTTAAATGATGTAAAACATTCCCTCGCTTTTAATGATGACAATGATAACATACACATTGATGTAGCACTCTTTTCAAATTGGACAAACACTCAAGAGTGCTTAACAATGATACTGCTACTTACTGCTAAAAAGTTTTAAATTGCCCGAGCTATATTTGAACCAGGACCCTTTGATCTCGAGGCCTGCGTCTTACCACAAGGCCATCGTCATTTTTAGAAACTACGAACGACAACTCCGTAAGTTCTTAAAAATGGACGGTGTCTCCGGTTTCATCCACAAAAGACCACACTTTTCAATGATAAAAAAGCATAGCTTCATAATAGTGCTTAAAGTCTCAAGTAAACATGTCCAACCCCGCTGTTAATGTTCAAATTTTCATCGGAGAGAAACAATCATTTGTCCTTTAGGTAAAATATCATATAAACTATGTTGCTATTGCTTATAAATGAATAGCAATATGTTTTTTGTTGATTTGATATTAATTTGAAAAGGTTGACTGTAATATTGTTCTTGCAATTTTTCGGTACCAGTCTTAGAATTCAATCAATAAAGATAGAGCTATTTGACAGGAACACCCTCGGGACAAAAAAAGAGTTTACTCGCAGCAACACATGTACATGTAGCATATGTCTGTGTGATACTTCAATATTCCCTAAGTACTATACAAAATGGGGTGTCAGTTATGCGATTAGGAGTTTGCCGGTTCGAATCCAAAAGGGTGCATTTCGCTTTACATTCACAAGACACCCTAGTACTGGTTTAAACCCAAGGGTTTCCATAAGCCATAGGGCTTCAGCAGAAACGAGCTTAAATAAATCAGTTTAAACCCAGATTAAATTGTTTTTATAGCTTGACAATCAATTGACATTCTATATCAGCGGGCACTCCCCGGAAAATGTATTTACAATTTACATAACGTTTCTGTGTACGTGACTTTCGTAACATCCAACTGTTATCAACGACAAGTAAGTGTATGCTACAGAATCGTAGACTGAACACTGTCACAAACCAAAGACTCCCAAAACAAGCTCTACAGTGAGCAGTCATATGGCTGCAATAAATGACTCTCTCAAGGAAGATTATCTCTTACGGAGCAATTCAGGAGATACGAAGCCATAAAATGGTTTATGAATACATTCAGTAATCATGGGAAACATGCTTTCATCCCTTCGTAGGCATTTTAATGTTGAAATCTAAATATGAAGGGTTTGAAAGGCCTAACTCTCTATAAACTTAGTGAATAAAAGAGAACGGCCTTAAATCACAGCTCTTTGGACACTAACCATAGAAAGTAGAAGTTATCCAGAACTTAGTAACCCCTGACAGTATATGTCTGAACGAAACCTTGACCACATCTTACGAAAAGGTTCCTGTCTGTAAGGCTCACTTGAAAGACCATTCTATTTTCAATGTCCTGACATTTTCATTAATATCTTTCAGTTGACATAATAGTTAACCTTTTAGCTGACACAGTTGCATGTCTATGTCAAAAATGTGTTTTCATCAGTTGACCATTTCTTGATACGGAGTTCTCTATTTGTACTCCCAGTAAATGCCCAATAAGACAAAACAGAAGTTATACAGACCCTGTAGAGTTTATGCACTCGTCACCTTTCAGGAAAAAGATAGCAGCATCACACCACCCAAACATTACCACATGGAACGCCATGACCGTCTTATTATGAGTTGTTTGCCTATATGCGGTAGATATTGTAATATATGCAGTAGAATTTCCATTATATGTAGTATATATTGCATTATAATTATGGAGTAAATTTTCCATGTAGATATTGCATTATATGCAGTAGATATTTTTGTTTATGTGGTACTTTTATCTTTATATGCTGTACAGTCTTTATTATATGTAGTAGTAGAACTCTTCTTATATGTAGTGTTGATATCTTTATATACAGTACATTCAATTATCTGTGTGGTACAAAGGCTAATATATGTAGTAGTTTTGTTCGTGTATAGTAGATAAAACGTTATGCATGGTGTTTTTTACATTATATGCGATTTTAAATGATGTGCTTCAATCAATATATGCGGTGGTATTTTCATGTTCGCCCCACTGAAGAGGGTAGTACTGTCTGGAATAGGATATTTTTCAGTACATGGAGGGGCACGTGACTTCTTTTGTCAAGATTATTCGATACAAGATAATTCTATCCACTGACAATAAAGTTTTACAGAGGAAGTATTTGTAGCATGTTTTTTATTGTTTGGTTTTATCTTTTTAATAAGTCTTTTGGCAATATACCGGAATGTCCCCCGTACACTTATCATCCACTCATTCCATAATGTAAATTGCATACAAAATGAATGGGAGATGTCACTTTGGGGGATATTCCGGTATATTGCCAATCTTTTGATTAATTCCCTTATGCGGTGCACGATTTCAAACATCCAATGTCTATTTTGACTAATAAAATATTTGAAACCAGTCTACGATTATTTTTGACTTCACAACATTGAGTTAATATGTGTATATCTAGACCCATCTAAAGTAAGAGGCCTCAGTAGCGTAATGGTTAGAGTGTGAGACTAGGTATTTTCAATGTCTCGGCGTTGGTTCGAGTCTCGGTCGAACCCATATTTGTTTTTAAATAAAGTTTTATCTTTAGATCAGGGTGTTTGTTTGTTTGATTTACGTCACTTTCTGCCAGCTAGGGCTAATGGACGTCCCAAAGAGAGGGAAGCGGATGCACAGAACTCTTCTGTATAGAACCATGGTTCTTTAACGTGCCCAGTGTATAGCACTGATACACGTGGGGGCTGAACCCCGGCCGATCACTTTATCCTGACA